>JAECUM010021721.1:0-20018 GCA_016617855.1 Megalonaias nervosa | reverse complement strand
AATATATATATATATATATATATATATATATATATATATATATATATATATATATATATATATAATCTAACTTATCAAGTGTGGCAAGCTTCCATAGCATGAACGCCTTTAGGTTATGCTAGTGAGTCTTCATTCTTGACACCAACACAACATCTCATGAGGGATGAATTTATTTATATGACTTAATTAAGAAATACAAGGACATACAAACTACAAATTCAATACACCTACATACAGACAAGAAGAGAATATGCTATATGTAAAACTTGACAGATTTTAATCAAGAATCAATTCTCTTGACTTCAATATTAGACATAATAATATACAATATATATGCATATCTTATTTTCCCTATTTGTACAACTGTACATGTTTAGGTGAACTCATTGTAGGAACTGCACAGTATATGCACAGTTATGAATTACAGTTTTGGTCTTAGTTTAATGTGTATCATTTAACAGGCATTTATAATCCCCTTCATGCTTAGATAAAGATCTGTCATCATGCCACATTCAAAGTGAATTTGGCAAACTGACAAAAATGTCACATCAAACTTAAGTCCAAGGCTTTTATCAGCATCCTTTTGCAAACAAACTGTTTTAAACCATCTAAAAGAGAAATACACAAGCTTCTCAATGCACTGCATCTTTAGGATCAAGTTTTTAAACCGTCATGAAACCTTGCACTCAGTGTCTGCTCAGAGTTCATTAGTAATTCCCACAAGTCATGTAACAAGGTGCAAAAATGTTTAGTAAACAATGGCAGAGAATCTGAAAAGCAGAGAAAATTTTGTTGACCGTGAGAATCTGTCCATAAAATTTCACTGAACTAAGTGTCATGCACTGCAAAAATCCGAATCAAATTAAGTCTTCAGCATCAAATTTAACTGCATTGAAGTTACTGAACTGACCTTCCATCTTTACCCAATGTTTTAAAATGGTATAGTATCATCATTCATTTTAAAGTACAAAACTCTGGGATAACAAAAAATAATTCCCAACAAAATGACTGTCTGGGTTGGGGTTGGAGTTGGGGTGGGGCAATTTCAATTTCTATTTTTATTTCAGAGATCAGCTGATTAATGACTGTGCTTCCTATGTCGATACAACCAATCAAAAACTCTTTGTAGCCCACAAATCAGCTGCTCTTTATAACTTTGATATAAATGCTGTTGTTTCCAACCAAGACAGATCTATATGAAGACAACATCTACACATTCAGTGAAGTCCAAGTAAAGCTGTAAGCACTGCTGTGCATGAATGTCTCATTGTGTATAAGATTAAACTGTTTCAACTTAACTGGTAGATTGAACAAGAGATTACTGTATGTATGTTTGTATGTATGTATGTATGTATGTATGTATGTATGTAGAGAGAGAAATTAACCACAGAATATTTCTTACGACTAGTATCATCTGTTTTCTTAATTTTAAAAACCAATTAATTTCCTGATTTCTTGCTATAGTAACATATACCTTTTCACAAGCAAGTCTATAAATAAAGATACCCCAAATGTCACAGCCATTTATTATACAATTTGCTTAAAATCAGAGTTGTTCAAGATGAAATGTAAAGCTTCCATACAAAATATATTATCTTTTTATAAAACTTATTTGATGCCAAAATATGTTTTTACTTTAGGAAAAATTAATTGAAAAGTGAAAACTGGTCAACTGTATCAAAATGTAAAAGCCACAAACAGTGAAACTCATCAAAACTGAAAACACCAGTATACCAGAATCCCCTCATGACTGAATGTTTTTAGTCCAGAATTTTACTTTCTTTAATATCATCATTTTTCCCCTGCAAAGCAACACCCCTCAACTCCAAATACTGAAACAAATTTTGATCCCAAATTTCAATTTTATGCTTCAGAAAACCCTATAAAACTGAAACTGAATTCAGACTTGGAATATATTTTAGCTGCTAAATTCCTGACACACTCTGGAGCAGATTAATTATGGTTAGCAAGTACAGTAGTAGGTTTATATGTGAGACAAAGACCTAGAAAATGCCCCAAGGGCATGCGAGGTTAAGACACACTCTGGAGCAGATTAATTATGGTTAGTAAGTACTGTAGTAGGTTTATATGTGAGACAAAGACCTAGAAAATGCCCCAAGGGCATAACAGGTAAAAACAATACTTGACACACATGCAGACACAGATCAGGCTGATAATAGGCTAATTTTAAGTCTTTGCACCATACCAAAAAGCCAGCTTTTAAGGTGAATTATTAGTAACTAATTGCTTGTAGGTAAGCAGTTTAAGAAAAACTATGTTTATCTGCTGATTATCTAATTGTGATTCAAGCCATTCATTTCTATACATGTTGAATTTGATATCAGGGCTTCATTAACCAGGCATGTGACCTAGCTTTTGATGCTTTGCTTACTGAGACCGATGAAGCAGTATTCTAAAAGTCAGATTCACTCAATGACATGCTCTTAAGTTTTAGATCTTATACAGAGATTAAAAACTTCATAATTGCTAAGGATGACCATTATTTGGCTATGGCACAAGAAATGGCATCATTACCACAAGCTACATTAAAGAAAGATACAAGAAAAAACAAACAATGCTCCAGGCCTTCTTCAAGCCAGGTTCTTGAACTGTGAACATTATGAATTATATGGAGTATTTATATATTGTAGAGTATTATTCATAGTTCTAATGAACTTATCATTCATAATTCTAATGGACTTATCCTTCATAGTTCTAATGGACTTATCATTCATAATTCTAATGGACTTATCATTCATAATTCTAATGGACTTAACCATTCATAATTCTAATGGACTTATCATTCATAGTTCTAATGGACTTATCATTCATAATTCTAATGGATTTATCATTCATAGTTCTAATGGACTTATCATTCATAATTCTAATGGACTTAACCATTCATAATTCTAATGGACTTATCATTCATAGTTCTAATGGACTTATCATTCATAATTCTAATGGATTTATCATTCATAGTTCTAATGGACTTATCATTCATAATTCTAATGGACTTATCATTCATAACTTTAATGGACTTATAGCAAAGTTGTAAAAGTATGTCACTCTTCAGATATTTCTTATGATGAGAAGTGTATTTCTGTGTGGTACAACTGTATTTATTAATGTGCAAAAATGTGATTTTTGGAAAGAATATATATTATTCAACTAATTCTTCATTAAATACATTGATTTAAAAAAAGAAAAAAACTTTCCTAATTTTGTGCATTCTTACACACTGACAATAATGCCCTCATAATTTCATTGACTATCTCTCTCTCTCTCTCTTCAAATACATGCTTTGAAAAGGACTTTTTTTCACTTCTGCTAAAACCTCAGTATACTGAAAATATCTCAAAACTGAAATAAAACTGGGTCCCAATGATTTTTGGTTTTGTGGGGTTTGACTGTATTAATATTATCAAGATATAAATAGAATATGATTAAAATTAAACATAACATCACCTCATGCTAGAGTTTATCCGCTTGCAAGTATTGCAGCATATGACTGAAGGTATACTAAACTTACATCAAAATCTTTCCTAACAGATTCCTGATTTTGGCTAAAGCCTGATGTGGATATATTTTTATTGTACCAAATCACTGTACTAAATATTAGTTATTAATCTGCAGACACCTGCTCAAAGCAATTTAAAATGGCTCTGAGTGAGTCTGCTGAAAGGAAGTTTTACTGCATAAAGAAGTTAAGTAAATACAGATACTAAGCAAAGATACTTCCTGTACCTGGCACATCTCTTTGGCTGAGTGTGGGGTAGGCTCTGCTTTTACCAAACTGTGCATCAAGAATGAAGCTCATATTGAGGCTGAGTTCAAAAAGGAGCTGGTTCATGTTTTCTATCTGCATGTTCATTGGTCCAGCATGCCATGTGATCACACCACTTGATATGGCCAATTCAAACTCTGCAACTTCAGTCTTATTGGGACACTGTAAAAGGAGAAATCACAATGATTTGGGAGGATAACAGAGATTAGGTAAGAAGGACATGACCCCCCTGTTGTAATGTCTGAAATAAATTTCCAGGAATTCAAGATGAGACCATTTCTTCTTTTTAACTGTTGTATACTGAAACCATGTTTGATATTCTTTAGCAATAATATTTTCAAAATCAGCCCCTGAGGAAGCCACACTGGATGTAAGATTGGCACCATTTTCATTTAGGACAAACTAGGCACCATTAGAAGACTTTTGGAAAACCCCATGCAAATATGATCATCTATTCAGGAGAATTTGTGACAACATATTCAATCTGTTCAGGCATACTGGATATCTGCATTGCACAATTATTTCATTAAAGACCAACAAGATTTGCAAGGTCACCACCATGGTGGCCATAACTGTTCATAGATTGGTATAATTTAAGACCAATGAGACACCACAAGAAGTCTTCTGGTTAAAACCCAGTGCTGATGTGGCTTTCCATCTCTGAGAAGCAGCAATAAGGTTATCAAGACGGCCACTGTGGTGGCCTTATTGGACATCAGATTGGCACAGTTTTTATTCATGACTAACTAGACATCATAAGAAGTCTTCCTGTGAAAACTGCATGTTAATATTACTATCCATACTGCTTAAATAACAAGATTTTCAATATGGGAGCCATATTGGATGTCAGACTGGCACCAATTTCATTAAAGACAATGTAGACATCATAAGAAATTGATTAGTGCAAACCCCATACTGCTATGACCATCCACTCAGAAGTAACAATAACTAGATTTTCAAGATGGCCACTGTAGAGGGTATGCTGGATGTTTGAGTTCAACCATTTTCATTTAGGACTAACCAAACATCCCTTATTTACTGTATATCATGGGGCATGATAAAATAATTAATTTTTTTCCTGTCCCAGAACATATTTTCTTTCTCCTAGGTCATATGTCCCAAGACCTAAGAAACAAAATAAATTTGTGTTGAATTTGCGCCACCCCCTGCATGCTGCAATAAAATTAAATAGATAAACAAAACGATTAACTGTTAATGAAATGAAAGAAACTAACCTTGTATTATTATCATTTATTCCTCTTTCCTCATCATGAGCATTAAAAAAAAAAATGTCCATGAACTCTGTATATGTAGTGTAGGCATCCAAACTGTAGCGTGTATTTCTTATTTTAGATAACTCACGACACATTGTTCATTGACGTGAACATAGAGAAGCAAATCGTGTTTGGTTGTACTCTTTGTAACCTTTTTTTGAATATGTTATCTGACAGAAAATTGGTATCCAACAAAATCGCAAAAGAGGGAAATATCCAACGATTACTTGAAGGCATCTGCCATTCATGCATGAGATGGTGTTAGGTGCAAAATAACAAGGATTGTACTATATCCAGGTTAACTGTATGACAGTATCTCACAAATAAAAATCATTATTTGAAAATGCATTGACTGTGAGAGCAAATCTTTTAGGTAGCATGGGTTACAAAAAGTATTACTAAAACATTTTATTGATGTGTATGCTATTATCTGCAGACATTAATGCCCATTTGTGTTAATTATGTCCACAGATGCCAAGCAGATGGAAGGTGGTGAATAAACACAACAGGCAGCGAGTAATAAACTCATTGTTTGAACTAACTGACAGAATATCAAATACAAAGGTTATTTTATTACAAAAAAGCCAAGCTTGGAAGCCAACTTTGGATTCTCTTACGTGTGCTGATTTTGTTTTGATTTTCCTTTAAATGCAAAGTTGGCCGACAGGGAAGCCAACTTTCATTCCTTTCTACTGGTATTCATGGGAATTTTGAACTAAAAAATGAAACAATGGAAGAATTTTTGAAGTACACAATATAATGCTTTGTGCATAGACAATGATGACCAGCATTGCCCAGGAAAATTGGAGAAAATAAAATCATCTAATGAATTCGTGAAGGCCAGATGAGAAGATGATTTTGCTGATCATTAACATGGATGAAATTCCAGTGTCCTTTGTTCTCATTCCTGTATGAACTGTCAATAAGACAGGGGTTAAAAGTGTAAGAATCAGCATGACTGATGCAGATTTAAAAAAACAAAACAAGAACAACCCAGACTTTAGTCCTTGCAGTTTCTGCTTCAGGAGATTTGTTGCCTCCAATCATAATTTTTCATGGCACGTATTCATGCACAGAAAGGATGGATAGTATGTGTGCATTAGAACGGTTGGGTTGATGAGTTGACGCTGCAGTGGATTAGAGTTTAATCTCAAGTACACAGTTTTATATCTTTTTTAAAATAAAATTTAAGTTGGAATGCTTTTTCCAACATGTAATTTTCAAATGATTTAAAGGTTGTCCCACAACTTAAGACCAAAGACAAATCATGTGTCTCAGAACATACAGTGCACAAAAAAATTACTTTACAAAATTAATTTATGGTGTCCCAACAAATATGGCGTCCAAACATATATGGTAAATACAGTAAGAAGTCTTCTGGTGAATATCCAATGTCAATATAACTCTCTGTTCAGGAGAAACAAGATTCTCAAGATGATTATGTAGATATATTAGAATTAATTACTAGGTCGCCATGCGAGCGTGTCTGCTACACATGAGTGCATAAAACACCGACTCAGTCACATCATTTTTGGTGATGTGTACTTAGTCATGATGGAATATGGAGTGGTGTGTGCAGGCAAGGCAATAGGTGCCATTTACCCATGGACCTGGGTTGAAATCTCCGTAGAGTACGAATTAAAAATTCTCTAACCTGTATGATAGTATTATTTGTATTCAATATTAATTCTGCCTACTATTATTAAGCATTCTCCTATAGAATCCAGGGATAGCACTTTCTGTTCTGTCTGGTGTATATTTATAATTCTCTCTCTCTCTCTCTCTCTCTCTCTCTCTCTCTCTCTCTCTATAGTTAGAGAGATAGATACATGCACACATGTACAGTCACAAAAATAAGATTTAAAAATTTTCATTCTTAAAGTAGAATTATCTAAGAGCTGAACTCACCTTGAGAGTTACTCCACTTAGTGTAAAGTTTTTAGGGCAGTCCAGATACAAACTGACAAGCCAGGGGTGGGTGGTGTAGATAAAGGATTCCACATATTTTCCCTCTCTCAGCTGCCGCGATACATTAAGGGCTTGTGGGAAATGGTGGGTGAAGTAGACATTCAGAATATTGTTAATGTATCCAAGCTCAGAGCCGATCCCATCATAACCAACATCTAAATTAAACAAGATTAACATTATATTAATAGACAGGACAATAAATGCCAATATGGACAATAAAAACCAATATTACCATATATGGCAATAAAAACCAATATTACCATATACTGCAATAAAAGCCAATATTACCATATATGGCAATAAAAACAAATGCTACCATATATATGGCAATAAATGTCAACATACATATAATAACCAGTAGATGATCCTGACAAGATTTTCAATACATTCAATATGACAGTGATAATGAACTTCTATTTTCATACTGGACTAATGTGCCTATCATGAAAAGTCTTTTAGTTTCAACATGGTTGCCGTGATGGGCATGCCAAGTGTCAGATTGGCCCCATTTTCATTTAGAGCCAACTAGACATCACAAGAAGTCTTTTAATGAAAACTCCATGTGGATATGACCATCCATTACGGTGGAGTATCAACAAGGTTTTCAAGATGGCCACTGTGGTAGCCATACTGTATATTTAACCAGAACCATTTTTCTTTAGGTCCAACTAGACATCATATAACATATTCTTGCAAAAACCCCATGTAAATATGACTTTCCATTCAAGTGGAGTTGCAATTAACAAGATCTTAAAGATGGCTGTCACAGTGGCCATATTAGACACCCTTTTCATTTAGGACCAAGAAGACATAAAGCAAAGTTTTGTAGTGAAAACCTGCTGTTGATATGACTATCTATTTGGATGGAGTAGTGATAGCAACATTTTTAAGATGGCTGATGTGGCAGCCATATTGGATGTCTGAGCAGCCCTGTTTTCATTTAGGATCAACTTTACCTTCGGTTGAATGTTTATTTAAAGTTTCATGACAATCATCCAAGTAGTTCAGGAGGAGTGACAATAACACACATGAGGAGTGGCAATAACACACATCAGGAGTGGCAATAACACACATGAGAAGTGGCAATAACTCACATGAGGTGTTGCAATAACAAAGTTTTGCTAACAGACAGACAGATCATGAATGACAACAGGCCATCCCAAAAGCCCTTTTGATATTGCCACTAGATTTAAAAATGATTAAATTATGTCTGCTTTGTTCTAAAATTACAAAAATGAATTTCAAGCATAACAGTAAGGTATAAGACCATGCAGCCTTCAAAAAGTCTTGGTTTTTGTCCTGTAACAAGTCACTAGTGCTGAATTTTTAAAATCATTTTAAATTATTCAACAACACGAAGCTGCCTAGAAATGTGTTCCCTCTGTTCATAGGACCACGATACAGATGATGTTACCTACCAAGGTGGTTCATAAATATGATGTGTATTCTATTGGCTACCTATCAAGGTGGTTCATACAGATGATGTTACCTATCAAGGTGGTTCATACAGATGATGTTACCTACCAAGGTGGTTCATAAAGATGATGTGTGTTCTATTGGTTACCTACCAAGGTGGTTCATAAAGATGATGTGTATTCTATTGGTTACCTACCAAGGTGGTTCATAAAGATAATGTGTATTCTATTGGTTACCTACCAAGGTGGTTCATAAAGATGATGTGTATTCTATTGGTTACCTACCAAGGTGGTTCATAAAGATGATGTATATTCTATTGGTTACCTATCAAGGTGGTTCATACAGATGATGTTACCAATCAAGGTGGTTCATACAGATGATGTTACCTACCAAGGTGGTTCATAAAGATGATGTGTATTCTATTGGTTACCTACCAAGGTGGTTCATAAAGATGATATGTATTCTATTGGTTACCTACCAAGGTGGTTCATAAAGATGATGTGTACCTCATCTATGTCTACATCATCCATTCCCATATTAACAACCTGAAAAGAAAAGAGTAACTTAAGAATAGAGCTGTACAAAAAAACACAAAAATACAACAAAATATTATTCCAAAATAACCGATGAGAAAAAAATAAGTATTTTTTATCTATTCATCCAAACTCAGATTCTGATATAGCCATGTGAATTTAATAAGCAAAAAAGAAGAGATAAAGTTCAGCTCACTAAGATCTATAAGAAAAGTTTTGTGTGGATGATGATTGAGTTATCCAGATTTAATTAATGCCAACAGTTATTATCCCCATGTTTGTCTAAAATAGCACTGCAGATATTGTGATATACTGTCTGTCCATCAGTCTGTTGTGCCTTCTCATCCCATCACTGAACAGAATTTATCTTGTATACCAAACCTGGCAAATGATTCAACCAATAATTACTACACACAGATCAGAATGGCGGCAACCAGGGAATGGGGTCAAATGTAGATTTTTATACAACTGTTAATTTTAATGACATATTATTCTATAAGAATATTTTCTATTCATAATTTATGTGTGCAAACAAAATGGAACACTAGGGTTTACAGTCTGCATGACATTCTTGTAAGTTTCATTAAAAAACAAAAATAACATTTGTTCCGTAGAGTGAGTAGCAAAACACCACACAAAATATTTGAGACCTGGGGTCAACTCTCATCTCCGTTGCATCAAAACATCATAATGTTGAACCAAAATCCCATCATAAATCTTTGGACAAAGGTGACTTGTCAATCACTGGGTTGACACTTTTTATTTTTATCCCAAGTCTCTTACTTCTGAGAAAGCCGAATCCAGATGTGATGTATAAGCAGCATAACTAACAAACACTTTACATTATATATATTTTATCAGGGAGTCAATCTTAACTATGCAAAGCTGAGTTGGTAAATTAAAATTAAACTTCCATAACTTCCATATATATATATCTTAATAGCATTACAGAATGAGGAGTTGTGGAATACTCACTAATGGACCTCAGGAGTCCCCAGTCTATATCTATGATTCACCAGCATTAACTCATGAGTAACTCACTTTCAAAGGATAGAAAGGAAAATGAAAAAGATAGATCATTTTATTTCATACCTCAGCTTCATAAGATGACATCAAATAGAAACTATTTTCAGTAGTTGTCAAAACCAATTTAATACTGCACAACATGCAGGCAAGTTTTTCCAAATGAGTTTCTTAATTTTGTTTCCTGTTCTTTGACTTAACAAATGCATATATAGCATTATTGTTATTGAAACCTTCAAGAATAGGATGCTCAACCAGTATTCTGATTAATTTATTCAATTTCATTGTGTGTGGCTGTGTTGGACTGCACTCATCATTTTTCACTCTAATGTCAAGCATTTTCTCAACATGGGATTGTCTGTCTTTCTTGCATAGCAGCAAAACTCAAGAACAATTAAATGATCTGGGTTATATTGGTGATGGCTAAAGGCTGCTAGTGGCAAGTTAGTACTTTCATTATAAGTGAAAGGATTTTGCTTTCCAGCTGAGTTACATCACTAAAAAAGCTTTTACTGTACCATCTGGTTCCACGTTTTTCAACTAAGAGAACTGCTTCTTCCACTCGGGTCTCTAAGTTCTCATGTTCATAGTTTTGCTTCCATTTTCATCAGTGTCCTTCACCATAGTCAAGATGGAGTCAACATTTAATATACATTTTGAGTTTGAGTTCTCTTTGTTGTCTTCACTTTCATCTTTTTCTTCTGCCTTTCATCAGCATTAGTATCATTTTCATTGCAAGCATGTTTCCTAAATAATGAAAACTAATTTTTCTGACTAATTATTATTAGTCAAAGAATTTTTTGCATTCTTTTAAAAAGTGTCTATTGATGTCACAGTTATTACATGTATTATTATTATTATTATTATTATTATTATTATTATTATTATTATTAATGATTTTATGGTATTATCCATTTGATGGCATTATCCAACACAAACTCTGAAAAAGCTTTCATTACTTTCATTATTTATATATGCGCTAATTACAACACTTATAAAAACAAGGTCACTGTTACATACACATTCAAAAGAACACCAGTTTCCTTGAAGTCATCTAATCACAGAAGGATTAACTGTTAATTAGTCACACTGGCTTTCTCCCTGTTTAACCTAAGGTATTCTGCTGATGTCATAACTGACCAAAAATATAAAAGGGACAGCATTACATTGAGAAAATGAGGTGCATCACACAGATGCATTACACTGAGAAAAGGTGCATTTTTTGAGAATTTCATATGTATTTTGATGCAGAAGCTTGGGTTCCTGAAAGTCCTCATACTCCTCTTGGCATGTTTTCAACCACATGACCCCATGTTGGAAAGTTCAATTATTACATCAATTGTTGTTTCTGCACTTTAGAGAAATTTATTTCTGCCTGTATCACTGCTGTACATATGCCTGTATCACCACTGTACACATGCCTGCATCACTGCTGTACATATGCCTGTATCACTGCTGTACATATACCTATAATACTGCTGTACATATGACTGTATCACTGCTGTACATATGGGTATAACACTGCTGTACATATTACTGTATCACTGCTGTATTATAACTGCATCACTGCTGTACATATGCCTATATCACCACTATACATATGACTGCATCACTGCTGTACATATGCCTATATCACCACTGTACATATGACTGCATCACATCTGTATATATGCCTATATCACCACTGTACATATGACTGCATCACAACTGTACATATGCCTATATCACCACTGTACATTTGACTGTATCACGGCTGCATACATGCCTGAATCACTGCTGTACATATGACTGCATCACGGCTGTGCATATGCCTGTATCACCACTGTAAATATCACTGCATCACTGCTGTACATATGCTCAAAAATATACTACAGAGCAAAATCATGTGTATACAGTAAACTCAAATTTCTTTTACATAAAGAAAACTCATTTAGTATTTCTAAACATTTGCATATGCTTACCATAATTTTGGTTTATGAAGAGATTTTGTCTCAATAGTTAAACAAATCAGGGAAAAATCATGATGGTATTTTAATAAAATTGTTTGCTTGAAAGGAAAATATTAGATTTAGCTTATTTTTTTTTTTACAAATTAATTGCCAATGTGGATAAACAAAACATCAGCCCTCGAATATACTGTTTTGGTACTAAAGAAACTGTCTTGCATTCTATATAACTCATTTCTCTTGAAGTGTAAATAATATGGGACAAAAGACATAGCAGTTAGAGGGAAAGTTTTATTTTTAATTTACTATAATTTGTACCATTATCTATAAATTAAGAAAATTATACAGATCAAAATAAGTTAAATATCAAGATTCTTTTAAAGGGTGATTGAAACTACTAATTTAAAGTAAAATTGCTTATTTCTCAAAAAAAATTAAAAAAAATGTAGACAGTGCTGATTTAATTATGAAATAATTTGTAAAAATATCTGTAAATATGTAAAGCTTATAATAAAAAAACAGCACCTCTGAAAATCAGTAATGACAGCGCCACATGAAACTTTATAATGCCATACAGTATTCTAAACATTGTCAATGATGTGCTGATCCTCTGTGAATCACATTGCTATCACATGTTCAGTAGCTGACTGATTGTCTATTATGGTGGGAATTTCATTTGCCCCATTCAAAATAGTAAGGATTTTTATGAGGACTTACTGATTGAAAATTAGTGAAATGGGTTTTATTTTGGTATCTTTATTTAAAAACACAAGAAATTAATAATGATAGGATTTTGGAAAAAATCTGTTTATATGACTTAGTGTTCATCAGTGACATCAATAAGAAATGCGTACTCTCAAGAACTAGGAGTTTATGTGGAGTGACTAATCATCCCAAGACACCTCAAATTATGTTTTACAGTTGAAAAAATTCTTTTCTCAATTGAACAGAAAGCATTCAAAAAAATGTTTCTAGGCTGATTATCAAGTCATGCACGGTGATGACAAAGTTTTGTTTGTACATCTGATTCCAAGTACTGAATAACAGCATTCTGTTACATATGGATGAATGAATACCAAATGTGCTGCAAAGTAACTGAATACTCATTTTTTTATTAATGCATCTGTACCCAGGCCACACCATGAGGAGGCACTCTCTTCATGGCCCTTTTCATCTATGTTCATTGTTGTAGTTATTTTTCTTTACTTTTCTTCCTTTTTAACACACACACACACACACACACATATATATATATTGTTACAAATGTGTAATTTAATTACTTGTGTGTTAGTTTTAAATTCTCTTTTATTTTATTTTTTTGTTTCATTACATTTTATTGTAATGATAATTTTCATTGGATTTGAATCTCTTTTCTGAACATTGGCTTGACCCGATTAGATTATAACGGTTACTTCAGCACTATTTTTAGTTCACCCTGGTTCGTAGATTTTGTAAACACTGAGTGGAAACGATTAACTATTACCAAGGTCATGATCTGCTTGCGTGATAGCTCTAATTTGTAAACAACTTTTTTTATTGCATCTTATAATAAGATTTGTTAAGGCTTATGTGTCTATCGGCTGTGCGCTTTTATTGCGTTATTCCATCTGGGTGACCACGTGGGCCACCATGTGATCTAAAATTGGGGTTTTAATACTCATTCTCAGAGTTTTTTATTCAGTCGTATCTTTCACCTTGAGGGTTCAAGGTGTTCTTATTGTTGATGTCAGATTGTTTTGAAGTTCGTCTATTTTTTGGAATTTAATAATTCATTCTCTAGAAAACTGCACAAGTGCTTCATATTTATAAAAGTTCTGGGAGAAAGATATACAGTGGAAATTTATTCTGGAATTCTAAATGGAAACAATATAAACTGTGATTCAATCAAGGATCTGTTGCCATCAGTACAACAACCTCATCTGACATCATCGCCTCCATATTGGAATTTCATCAAGATTCGAACCTGGATTCAATTAGAACTGTTTAATGATAGGACTTATATTTTTCAATCCTAGGATTAAATTTTGGATTACATTCACAAACCATAAGTCCTATTTTCCTATTTTTACATTGTTTTCTAGGGAAATAAATTATTTTTGTTAAAATTTACAAAGCCTGTTGGCTTCGCTCTTTTCTTTTGTTACTTTTGTATGAGCCTACACGTAACAAGAGAAAGTGGGGGCTTGTCCAGGATATATGAATTTTGGCTAAAATATTTCAGAAAATTGTTTTCTGAAATTTAAATTCCCCATGTTTTTAAATCCCAAGTACTATTTTACATTTTGTTTAAAATCTTTAGTGAAAACAACAGGCTTTCATTGACAATGTCATCAAAAGTGGAGACTTTTCTTTCTAGTCCAACTCAGGAGCAGTTGGATAGTTTGAAAAAAGATGAGTTGCTTGAACTTGCCAGAAAATACAATCTATCTGAAGCAAAATCTTCCTTAACGAAACAAGAAATTAAAAACATTTTGATTCAGTATTTGGTAGAGAAGAATGTTTTCGATAAAAGTGTTTTGGCTTTGGTCAGTAAGTCTGTATCAGACTCTGACATAAAAGTAAAGGAATTAAAAATGAAATACAAGATGGAATTGGAGTTAAGGAAGCTCAAGCTTCAGAAAGAGGAGAAACAAATGCAGTTGCAATTAGAAGAGAAGTAATTGCAATTGCAATTTGAAAAAGAGGAGAGAGAGAGACAGGAGAGGGGGAAGGATAAACAATTACAATTTGAAAATGAGAAGAGAGAGAGACAGGAAAGAGAGAATGATAAACAAATGAAATTGCAATTTGAGAAAGAGGAAAGAGACAGACAGGAAATAGAGAAAGATAAACAAATGCAGTTACAATTTGAAGAGAGGAAGAGAGAGAGACAGATGCAAATACAAAATGAGATGATTGAAAGGGAATTTCAAATTAAAATGAAAGAAATTGAGCTGGCAAGTGAAAAGCATGATCCCACTTCGCATACAAATTCAAGTTTTGACATTACAAGAAATATCAGGTTAGTGCCCCCTTTTAGAGAAAAAGAAGTAGACAAATATTTTATTTTGAAAAAGTTGCTGAAAATTTTAAATGGCCAAGGAAGCATTGGACTCAATTAATGCAATGTGCACTTTTTGGCAAGGCCCAAGATATCTATGCATCCCTGTCAGTACAGCAAAGTTCTGACTATAATTTGGTTAAGGAATGCATCTTAAAGGGTTATGCGTTAGTCCCTAAGCTCATTCTCTCTTGCTCATTCTTCAAAATTTTCTTCAAATTAGATTTTACGGCCCTAACAAAGTAAAGAAGAAAATGAATGAGTTATTATAATAATAGTACTCTGATCTAAATAAATTAATGGAGTACTAGTATATGAAAGAGATAGCCACGTAAATTTAGTTGTACCTGTCCCACCAACTGAGAATGTAAGTGAAGAAATTCAATTGGACGCTGTTGATCTTGGAGCAACAAATCTTCGGAATTCAGAAATTATGAAAAATCTGGACCAGAAACTTTTACATTTGCACGAACAAGAAAGGAATGAACTTGAACAGTTATTATTCGAATATGAGCACTTGCTTCCAGATATTCATACGAGGACAAACAAAATTTTTCAGGACGTTGAAATTGTAGATTCAAAACCTGTGAAACAACACCCATACAGGATGAACCCTCTCAAACAGGAATACTTGAAAAAGGAAATTCAGTATTTGCTGGAGAACAATTTCATAGAGCCCAGTAAAAGTGATTGGAGTTCACCATGTATACTTGTTCCGAAACCAGATAAAACTTTCCATATGTGCACTGATTATAAGAAGGTGAACAGTGTGTGACAAAAACAGATTCATTTCCATTACCAAGAACTGATGACTGTATTGACAAAATTGGAAATGCCAAGTACATTACCAAATTTGACCTTCTGAAAGGATTTTGGCAAATTCCACTTACGGAAAGGGCAAAGGAAATATCGGCATTTGTGACTCCAGAGGGGTTCCCCAAGTACTTTTCAACGCCTGATGAATATGATTACCTCTGGTCTAGATAACTGTGATGCTTACATCGATGATGTCATCCTCTACAACAACACATGGAATGAACATCTAGCCACGATTCGGAAATTCTTTGACAGACTCAATGATGCAAATTTGACAATTAATTTATCTAAAAGTGAGTTTTGCCATGCTTGTGTAACTTTTCTAGGACATATTGTGGGACATGGTCAAGTTAAACCTATAGATGCTAAGGTCAAGGCTATCTCTGAATTCCCTGTGCCTGTCAGTAGAAAGCAACTGATGCAATTTTTGGGTATGGCTGGCTAACTATCAGAAATTTTGTTCCAATTTTTCTAATATTGCTGAACCCTGACAAACTTGTTGAGTAAGAAAAACAAGTTTCTTTGGACTGAGAAATGTAAGGAGGCTTTTGATAGGTTAAAAGCCATACTCAAAAGTGCACTGGTTCTTACAGCTCCAAATTTCAATCAATCTTTTAAATTATCTGTTGATGCAAGTGATGTTGGGGTTGGAGCAGTATTGATTCAAGAAGATAGAAATGGTGTTGATCACCTAGTGTGCTATTTCTCTAAGAAATTAAATATGCACCAAAGAAATTACTCAACAATCGAGAAGGAATGTCTGGCTTTAATATTGGCATTACAGCATTTTGAAGTTTACATTAGTTCAGTTCCTTCTCCGGTTGTTGTGTTTAGTGATCACAACCCCTTACTTTCATCGACAAGATGAAAAATAAAAATCAAAGATTATTATGGTGGAGTTTGTTTTGCAAGAATATAATCTTGACATCAGGCACATCAAAGGAAAAGAGAATTTGATTGCAGACACACTTTCCCATGTATAAAATATTATTTCATGTACACTTTGTATAATTCATAAGAGTTTTCTTATGTAATTTTGTTTTACCTCATGTATAATTTACATATGGTAAAATGAAAGCTTTATTACATAAATCTTTCTTTTTCTTTATGGGGGGAAGTGTTATGAATATGTAATTTAATTACTTGTGCATTAGTTTTAAATTCTTTTTTATTTTATTTTTTTGTTTCATTACATTTTATTGTAATGATAATTTTCATTGGATTTGAATCTCTTTTCTGAACATTGGCTTGACCCAATTAGATTATAATGGTTACTTCAGCACTATTTTTAGTTCACCCTGGTTCGTAGATTTTGTAAACATCAAGTGGAAAGGATTGGCTATTACCAAGGTCATGATCTGCTTGCGTGATAGCTCTAATTTGTAAACAACTTTTTTTATTGAATCTTATAGTAAGATTCATTAAGGTTACGTGTCTATCGGCTGTGCGCTTTTATTGCATTGTTCCATCTGGGTGACCACGTGGGCCACCATGTGATCTAAAATTGGGGTTTTAATACTCATTCTCAGAGTTTTTTTATTCAGTTGTATCTTTACACCTTGAGGGTTCAAGGTGTTTCTATTGTTGGTGTCAGATTGTTTTGAAGTTCATCTATTTTTGGGGAATTTAATAATTCATTCTCTGGAAAACTACACAAGTGCTTCACATTTATAAAAGTTCTGGGAGAAAGATATTCAGTGGAAATTTATTCTGGAATTCTAAATGGAAACATTATAAACTGTGATTCAATCGAGGATCTGTAGCCATCAGTACAACAACCTCATCTGATGTCATCGCCTCCATATTGGAATTTCATCGAGATTCGAACCTGGATTCAATTAGAACTGTTTAGTGATAGGACTTATACTTTTCAATCCTAGGATTAAATTTTGGATTATATTCACAAACCATAAGTCCTATTTTCCTATTTTTACATTGTTTTCTAAGGAAATAAATTATTTTTGTTAAAATTTACAAAGCTTGATGGCTTCACTGTTTTTTTTGGTTACTTTTGTACAAGCCTACATGTAACATTATGTGTGTGTGTGTATGTGTGTGTGTGTGTACAAGCCTACACGTAACATTGTGTGTGTGTGTGTGTGTGTGTGTGTGTGTGTGTGTGTGTGTGTGTGTGTGTGTGTGTGTGTGTGTGTGTGTGTGTGTGTGTGTGTGTGTTGGCTTACTAATGGTTTAGTTAGAATTTGTTGAGTTTTAATTTTCAAGAATACTTGTGTCATTATCTACCACCATCCAGGAAAGAAAGAGAATGCTACAATACTCACATATTGCATTAAGTTATCATAAATTTTTCAGAAATGAACATTGATTGTATTTGTATGTATGTTTTTTAAAGCATTATTTCTTCCATCATATTTCTTGCCTGGTCTGTATTGAGAGCAGAAGATTTCTTTCCCTTGGCAATTACAGAGAAGGGGAATAAAAATACTGATCTTACTTGATAATTATATTATGCAGAATTTTACCAATTTTGTCTAGTTTTATAAAACTGATCATTGGTTTTTCTGTTTGATTTTATATAATTGTATACATGTATCCTAGATAGTTTAGGGTGTTTTGGGATAGTCTTGAGGTCTTATGGCTGACGGAGTTTATGGCACTACGTCACTACAGGGACGGGACGATACACTATAAACGAAGTGTATATGGTAACAGTGATCATGATGACCTTGATTAATTATGAACTTGGTTAAGCGATTGGTGAAAATCGATAATTCAATGCTTGAGCGGGTATCTGAAGTTTCAGAAGTTTTTGTACGGGGTAGTTCACAAAGCAAAATTGCACGCATCAAACCAACTGAAACTGGCCTAACTTTCTACTTGTTCAGGTAAGCACTTTCTTGAATCTTTAATCTTTTATACTGGCAAATGCTTGATTAAGCGGCTAATCTGACCGAGATAACGAGTGAATATCAACAAGGAACACAACTAGTAAACAAATATTGAAGCACGAGTCCCTGACCGGCTACTTGCACCTGGCCTACACACGCTAATATGCTGGTTAAATAAGAAAAAAAATCAATCGATCTATCGAGCTAATCTATAAGAACCTATCACATACATTCTCCTTTTGGTGACTTCCAAAACCACTGCAGAAGCAGATGAAGATACAAATGAAAGTAAATGTTCTGAAACTGTAATTGTCGTCCGCCATGTTTGGATCATGTGATAACATTAATACTACTCATATGACTTAAGCCGAAGGATTGTTGTTTGGGCTTTGCCGTAACAGGGTTCCGGAATCTAACGAAAATACTGTGCATACACACATTTTCGTGCTGTTCAGTTAGGCATGACGATTTTGTATTTTCCTCATTGAAAAACCGCAATTATCCCCTCCTAATAACAGACACAAAACAATGAAACAAGCAAAATGACCTCAAATGAATACATTTATTAAGATACACACTGAACTGAATAATCCAAAAAGTGAGTAACGGAATAAATAAATAAATAAATAAATAAATAAATAAATAAATAAATATAATGGATAAAACCAAGTGGTGAGTGTTGACTTTCTACAAGCATGTATTAAAATGATTGTCAAAAGTGAATCAAAGGAAATAAATAATTGTAATAACTTGTTTAATTAATGTAAGTAATTAGGTCTTCCAGAAAGCATCGTAGATCTTAATTAATATTGATTGAAATCTAATTACCTACATCTAATATATGGAAGCATATAACTTTTAAATACATTTTTATCTTTTTAAATACATTTTGACTTACATTTTATTTTACAGACGACTATAGCCTGAATATTAGGAGAAAATAAAATCCTCAAAATATTATCCTTCATAGTGTTTCATTTTCATTTTGTTATATCTACAAATTATATGTTTGTCTCATATATTTTGTCGCGCCGTGTGTGTCTTGCTTACATTTGGAAAAGATAAGAGTCACGAAGTAAACAACAAAAATGAAGAAAATTTCATGTGAAGTTAAAAAATTACGCATTTTAATATTGATGTGCTGTTTTTAAATTTGTGGCCCCTTTATAACATATGATACAGGCCCCGCACTAGCTTAATCCGGCAATGGCACCCATACTGCTGACCAACACCCACGCTTATTACCTGATACTCCGTATGATTGATCAACACCTACATTTACTGACCAACACTAAACATTCTAACAACACTTCTTCTGACAGACCAGTACCCATATTTACTGACAAACATCCACGCTCACGGACCAGCA
>JAECUM010021719.1:0-61953 GCA_016617855.1 Megalonaias nervosa | reverse complement strand
TACTCATCCATGTAACCTATATGTAAAAGAGTCTGTACTCATCATTTGAGAAAATATTATCAATGAAAGGATCTTCATTTATTACACCTGAAGTCTGTTTATCGTAGATGGCTATATCATTCTACAAGTAGCTGGAAAGTGATAGTTATGTTACTGTGATATTAAAATCAAACATCCTGTCTTATAGCAAGCTCAATTGTTTTCAAGTAAATAAAATTGCAATGTGCATTTCTTTGCATTTAGATCAAAATTGGGTTAGCGTGCTCTACATTAAAGATAATACATGTGTAGGATTGATGAAACGTGATATGTTACTTGCTGATATGAACTCAAGCAAACGAGAGATAGCCTGAATTGTAAACTCATCATAAATTAATACACGACACAGCACAGAAAGCTATGGCTGCGAACATGACCATCCAATCGCTATTTGTGGCCGCATGTATTGTCTTCCTTGTAACAGGTAAGTGGCTTACAACAAATTCAAAACCTGTACAATTTACTGGCATATCCAAGTATTATATATACGAAAAATAAGCAAAAGAAACTAATTAGATGACTATAGCATAATAGTTAGAATACTGACACCATATATCACCTTCAAGAGAACTGGACATTCTTTATAAACTCATACTCGTCAAGAAACTAAAGGCCTCAATGTTGACACGTCTCTTTCCATTCCATTCAACCTGATAAATAAACAGCCTTGTCTAGTTTTGGCAGAATATAGATAATGTCACATAGATGCCTGCACATTGTCATAATTCTCAGAGGTTGTACAGTAAGAATATCTTACAAAGTGTCTATTTGCCTTTTCTACAATGAGGTTATTCTGAAGCTTCAAAGTACGTTATCTCCACAACTAAAAGGACAGGTTATTGTATTCATATTCATGCAAAACTCATCCGCTGAGAATCAACAAACTTGCGCTATATTTGTTGGAAAGCGTTGAAAAATATATCAAGGAAACCCAAGATCCACTGGTTACCCGTTTAAAAAAATTACTCGGAAGTCGGTTTTCAGGCAGTCGTAATGTAAACATAGTTCATCTCGTAGCAAGATCTACTTTTCTGAGTAACAAAAACTCGCGATTTGGTTTTCATTACAGTTTGGGCATAAAGGTATTATGGCATAAGACGTATTTATGATTGAGTTTATTTCAAATTGTAAATGTTTGCCATGGTTTAGACTGCTTTACTTTGTGGCTGATACATGTATGTGATTGGTTAAACATCCTGGTTTCGTTATCACACTTGTCAAAAGAAGAGCCAATGAATGAAGTGACCAAAGATATGTATTGTGGAAAAGAAATCACTTTATAAATTACTTTGTTAACAGCCTTGTGAATCTTTCTGTATTCACCGATCCCTTTATGGACGGTTTCAGATTTAAATAGTAGTCCATTATCCACAAATTCTGTGAATGGCAAAGATACATAAGCTTTGTAAGATGCGGGGGGGGGGGGATATATATTCAGACGGGTTTCCTTCTCATTTTATCCGCATTCATCATGAGGTGGGCCAGGTGTCAATGGTACGTCTGTTATAAATTTCGTCAGATCTTATGAAGACCACATGGTTCTACAAAGCGGCCTATACAGAGCCTGAATAATCTAGTATCCATAGCTAACGAAAGCATGCATTTACTCAAAAATCGTATACACAATTTAGACTGTAAACTGAAACTGTTAGATCAAACCATATTTCGGATTTTAACATACGCTTGTGAAAGTTTGGTGTTTATGAAATCTTATATAGTCGAAAAAGTTATCTTTATTTCCTTAGAAGTAAATTGAATGTCCAACAATGTACCCCTCTATATATAGTATACAGCGAACGTGGTCGTTTCCCCTTAATTATCAACATAAAATGTTGCTTGATAAACTATTGGGCTCAAGTGGTTAGCGTTTATAAGAAAACTTACCTCATTGCATTCTCTCTTATACAAACGCGTTGATGATAATTCGTATGGCAATAAATGGATACCTAGAAGTATAACTGATATTAGATGATGCTGGGGTTAATTTACGTATGGAGAAATCAAAGTTTTATATCAGTTAATTGGTTAGGCAGCTCGGTAGATTAACCACTAAATGATCAATACAGACAAGCTTGGGCAGCTAACGTCAATACGTCATCTAAAGGTCTTAACTACAGGTTATTTAAACTAGTTTGGATTTAGAAAAGATCTATTTCTCATTACCAAAACATGTATCTAAACATTAAGTAAGTTTGGAACTGCAAAAATCATAGGTTCCCCGTGGAAACTGTTCGATAATCTAATGCTCCCTATAACGAAAGATACTGCAGACTTTGTCAGTGTCAAGATCTTTTGTCATGTTTTTATTGTCAGTATGATAGACAAAAATATATACCTCATATTTACACTTCCAGGACTAACGGTTTCAAATATAATCAATTACTGAATACGGGTAACATACGACTTTAAAAAATATTTGCAGATTCTTGGATTGTGTTTTCCAAATAATCGAACCCTGTTAAGCATTATGTAATATAATCACACACTTTGTAGTCATGCTTTATATACCTCATGTTGTAACCTTTACAACCTGAGTGCAATAAAGTCTTCTCTTGTCTTTCAAAGATACGTAAGCTTTTGTGCAATAAATGCCAATATATTCAGACGGGCTGTCGTTTTAATTTTATCCACCTTAACCATGTGGTGGGCCAGGTGTGGATGGTGCGTCTGGAATTCATTTTGCCAGCTCTTATGGAGACCACATGGTTCTACAAGGAGCCCCTTACAGATCTGTGCTATGGGGTTTCGCTCACAGAGTTGGGGACGCCGTTCACGTGAGTTTGAACAACGCACAGGTTGCGACAACAACCGTTGCTGCGAATCACCATGGTAGTTTGCCAGGAATATGGAAGGTAAAACTTCCAGTTCAGCATCATAAGGGACCGGTTAGTATTCAGGTGTCTTCAAGCGAAGGATCGGCCACGCTTCATGATGTCCTATTTGGTGATGTTTGGTTCTGTTCTGGCCAGAGCAATATGGGATTTCCTATGGGACAGGTAAGAAAAATGAAAATAGAAAATGATAAAAATGGTCAGTTAAGAAAACTTAATGTCTTCTCTCGACATATAGCATCATTCTACATTTAGCATAATCGGTAATATTTTGAGAGATTAAGAGGGTTAAAAACTAGATCTAAAATTTTAACTTATACAATCAAGAGTTCGTTATTCAAAATTTCCTCAAAAAGTGCCAAAGCCAAAAATATTACTGAAAAGATTGCAAAGAGGCCTCACAGGTGTATCGGAGTGAAATCTTTCAATCCGTGGATTTGTTTAACATAAATGGAAATATAAGAAGTTGTCTGACGGATAGAAAGATGTTGGTTAATATTGAGTTTGGGTGGTTCTGAGACGTACTTGCTTGGTGATATTGAAGAAAGACAAACACGACAATGAACCAAGATGAGAATGTTATGTGCAATCATATTACATTACTACTGTTTGAAGGTATGCGGCTAATCTGAAAAATAACCCCTCAGAGACAGAAGCCTAATAAGTGGATGTGGAGGGGCGACTGTTGGGTAATTGTGCCGTCACCGTTTTATAAAGTGAGTCCAATATTTATATCAAAGAATTCATCGGTCATCTGTGTTTTGAGAATTAATACATTATTTTGAAGCAACATGTCTGTCACAGGTTCTAAATTTTCGCATCTTAGGTTCCTACTATCCGTTTTACATTTTGAAAGAGTTATCTCAATAGGTATTCAACAATACAGAAGAGCTGAAACAGACTGCAAGCTTTACGGAAATTCGAACATTCCAAACCGCATTAACAACCGCCAACACATCGCATACTGATCTGTTACATACATCCAGTTGGAATTTACCAAGCTCCGGTAAGATTTATTCATTCTACTTCTCTCCCTTTCTAATGCTATCACGGTATGTCTTTCGCGTCCAGGCAATAGACAAATATATACAGAGAAATATCACTTGTTTTCAATTGTACGTTAATTTCATTCTGCCTTCTAAGAGGATCCCGGGGTGACCGAGGCTCTCGTATTTACAGATCACCGACATATCACCTTTGTCAGCGTGGTTTCGATTCTCAGGCTTGGCCAACGTGGCATATGGGAAAGCTTACCAGTAGCTTCCTGTGGGTCGGTGGTTCTTTACGGGTTTTTTTTTTCTGGTTCTTCCTCCACCGGATATAGTGGCTGCCATGTATCGCCTATCTTGTGCTGAAATTGGTGTGAAATCCACAACCACAACTACATATTCTAAGCAATGATTTATCGTTACACGTTACTTTCACTTTAAACATTTTTTGTCAGGATACCAATCAATAATTTAATTATGTAGTATTCAAAGTAGCTATTGCCCAACACTTTTGTCAACTCCTGATACTTGGCTTCCAGTATAAATATGATGGTTCTTTGCGCTATGCACGCTTCATCTTCTTTCCTTATCTTGACTATGTACACTTGCTATATTATAAATCATTGAAAGCAATGAAACAATAAAAAAAACAACAAACGAAACTGATTGGGAAGATGGGTTTTTGGGGGGGTGGGGTGGTATTGTTTTTTATGTATATATAAATTACTCGATGATACCGGCAACACTATTGCGACATTGGAGAGATGACCAGGACAAGGGAAACGTTCAACAAGCTTCGTCTTATCTGTTACTATTTTCATTCGAACATAAATGCACATATTGATGTTCTTAACGTCACTCTCTGTTCCTACTGAAAAAAAGATCAGTTTCTTTCTTTATTCTTTTTACCGAAAGAATGTCAGGATGTGTTTTATTAAAACAAATATTGTTTGGAACCTTTTCAAAAGTATTCGTCATTTTAATTCTACAATCTCTTTCCACAATATAACTTGAGTATGACAAGTGGAAAATGATAAGGAAACATAAGTATCATTTATGATAACAGTAGTCCTGGATGAAACTTTTATTCCGTGCACGAAAGTGACGATGTGATTGTGGTATGTGTCGTGCACCGTGATTATATAAATGCTATTTTCATCATGTTATATGTCCATGGCAGTCATCATTTATAACTTTTAAAAATGAATGAAACAAAATTTATACATTCCACCAGTGTCCTTGTAATTCAGGAAGTCTGGCCGGATTTTCAGCTGTATGTTGGTTGTACGGCAAGTACCTGTACCCTCATATTCATCGACCACTTGGTTTGATTGAGTCTGCGTGGGGTGGAACTCCTATAGAATCCTGGTCATCACACGAAGCCTTGCTTACATGTACCCACAACGGCCGCAGAACAACTAGGTATTAGTTTGATTGGTTAGATGTCACTCTAACTAACACATTGATTGGTTTGTTGGCACTTGGTATTTGTGATTGCCTTATATTTTGTTTCGCTTCATTAAGTCATGAACTATACTGTTTGGAATATTTTCCCACACAATCTCCAAAATACTAAAATGTGTGCAACAAAAATGAGTATACGAATGTAAATAGGAGATCAGTTCAAATGAATAGAAACTGTGATTGGGTAGTACACAGTTTAAAATAAATAGTGTAGTTTGGTGATCCACACTTTAAAACAAGGAATAGAAAGTGTGATTTGGTGATCCACATTTAACGATTACTTATTTTATGAACAAAATATGTGATTTAAAAAACACTCAAATTGTTGGCCTGCCATTCACACATGGCTATGATATGCTACTACCAATGTCTTCAATGTAAACATTTATTGTACGAGGAGTATTAATATATTGGACGGTTGGTAAAAAATATCATCTGAGCCAAATGTCTGTTTAGCTATGTATACCTTAGTATGACGACTGACCATATATAACGAATGAATGGTCGTCATTTTAGAATGCACACCATATTTAAGGTATATGCAAACTTTCCAGGGCCCCCAGTCAGCCTAGTGTGTTATGGAATGCCATGGTCAATCCATTTGTACAGATGACGATATTTGGGGCGATATGGTACCAAGGTAAGCAGAAATTCCTGGAAATTAATTAATAAACATATATGATTTGAATATGTGGTTGACAACGTCCGATAGTTAGTAATGATATATGATTAGGATATGTTATTGACTTGATTCAATACTTAGTAAGGATACATTTGTGGAATATGTGGTTGACTAGGTCCAATAGTTAGTAGAGATACAAGTGTGGAATATGTTGTTTAATAGGTCCAATAATTAGTAAAGATACAAGTGTGGAATATGTGGTTGACTAAATCCAATAATTAGTAAAGATAAAGTATCTGCAAAGTATAACTAGTAAAGATACAAGTGTGGAATATGTGGTTGACTAGGTCCAATAATTAGTAAAGATACAAGTGTGGAATATGTTGTTTAATAGGTCCAATAATTAGTTAAGATACAAGTGTGGAATATGTGGTTGACTAGGTCCAATAATTAGTAAAGATACAAGTGTGGAATATGTGGTTGACTAGGTCCAATAATTAGTAAAGATACAAGTGTGGAATATGTGGTTGACTAGGTCCAATAATTAGTAAAGATACAAGTGTGGAATATGTGGTTGACTAGGTCCAATAGTTAGTAAAGATACAAGTGTGGAATATGTGGTTGACTAGGTCCAATAGTTAGTAAAGATACAAGTGTGGAATATGTGGTTGACTAGGTCCAATAGTTAGTAAAGATACAAGTGTGGAATATGTGGTTGACTAGGTCCAATAGTTAGTAAAGATACAAGTGTGGAATATGTGGTTGACTAGGTCCAATAATTAGTAAAGATAAAGCATCTGCAAAGTATTTATCTGTAGGATTTCTTTTATTATATTGTTTACGTTTGCATCGTTTTTAACTTTTTGAGTCCAAGCTTAATTTGAAAAATATTACTCATCTCTGTCAGATATATTTGTATTCAGTGGTGCATTTTATATGAATGCATTTCGAACACCTCTTCCTGCTAGTGATCATCCACTTGACACACACAATCTCACTTGGAAGAGAATTTATTTCTCTCTTCTTTCTGTAATATGTAAGTAGACTGTCCAGTGACCTTGTCTTTCAATTCAGAGTATATTAATTTATTTTAAAAATTATCATCATAGAAAACAATCTCTGTTAGCATTGTTTTGAAACACTGGGACATATCTTTCGGTGTTTCAAATTAACAAGTAACATTTTATTCTTTTGGGTATTATACTTCAAACACATATTTTCCTACCCAAATTAGTAAACAGACATTGTATTATTTCAAAATATCTACATTTGTTTCTTTCGTATTCAATTCACTATATATTTATATCATCTTTTCGATAATTGCTATATTCAATACGATATATATTGGCAATGTTTATGATGTGTAATAGAAGATTCCAAATAGTTATTTTGTGCTGTACTTTGCCGTACGATGCCCTAATTGTTTTCAGTCTTACTAAGCTAATATAATTTTTGATTTCTGCTTTTACTGGCTGTAGGGGGATACGAGTTTGCTAGTATGAAACGATATTATTATGCTTTAGTAATTTAAATTTTAAATATTTTGAGTTCTCTAGTATGTATAAAAGGTACTAAATACAAATATATTATTCCGCCAGTTATTCATCTAAACCTGCTATATATGTCAGTAATTGGATTTAGAGCTGCATAATAATATGCCGTATATTGGATTGACCACTATCTGTCAACATTTCATATACTGGTTTGACTACCATCTATTAATGTGCCGTATATTGGATTGACCACTATCTGTCAACATTTCATATACTGGTTTGACTACCATCTATTAATGTGCCATATATGGGATTTACCACTACATAGCCCATTTACTTCCTTCAAAGGAGAGGCCAATGCTGGACGTGCTGACAAGTATGCCTGTCAGTTCTCAGCCATGATAAACGACTGGCGCCAGAAATTCCACAAAGGGTCAGACGGAGAGACTAACAGTCTATTTCCTTTCGGTTTTGTTCAGGTAAAATGTTCCTAGTTGGATAATTAGATTCTTAAAACGTAAGACTATGTAAAAGAAAGAAAGAATACACCAATGAAGTCTAAATGATTTTTAATGTTTATGTGTCAGAACAGTTTGTGATGGTGTATCAGGAAGAAAAATTACAATGATATTAAACGTATCTGATTATTAAATATTTATTTCTTCATACTTAGTTATGATGCACCAAACATGTAAAGTAAACTCAGAATATAAAGAAGTTAGTTTTTGTTGAGAAAAAATACGTGTTGTAAGGAATCGAATACTCAAGGAACGCATATAGTGAGATCACTTGAAATATACCGCAAGATGCTATTCAAACGACAGAATATTTCAGCCAGGAGTTATTATCCTCAAAATCTGTGATGTATGGCTCTAGTGGTGAAAGAAAATTGAAAACTAAATTTTATCCTAAACAGAAAGATTTGTCTATCTAGTACTTGATAGGCTATTACTTGAATGTAATAAATGCATTTTTGCATCAATTAATATTACGTTTATGTTTCACCTTCTACACAGTTGTCAGGTTTTAATAACAATTTCAACAATATTGGAGGATTTCCTGACCTGCGCTGGGCACAGACGGCCAATTATGGATTTGTTCCGAATGCAAAACTCCAAAACGTGTTTATGGCTGTCGCAATGGATCTTCCCGATTTCACCTCGCCATATGGCCCGTGCGTATCCGAACATACCAATTCTTGTGAATGTGTGTAACGTGTTCCCCCTCTCTTAGAAAGAGGGGTGGTTAATTAGATTTGGCAGTCTTTTTTTAGAGGCTGACCTCCCTCAATGTTATTGCTAGGTGTGAGTGGATAGATAAAACATCAACAGAGAACTGATCAAGACTATTGAGAAGAAATAACACAATACGAGCCCTCTTAAACAAGAAAAAATAAGATAAATATTAATTAATTAATACATAAACTAAAATTGGAAACTTCAATTCAACAGATTTACATTAATGGAATTTAATGGCAGTGTTCAATTACGGATTCGTTCATCATGGTAACGAGTGGTGAAAAGAGCGCAATGTCCACGCCTGATTTACATCACCTAGCGTGGATTCCTCTCTTGGCGCCGTGTATCCCACGTCTCCCCACCTCCACGTGTATACTTGTTCTTCCTCTGATCTTTCTATTCCGAACTTTTCTTTTCTTTCTGTACTTCCGTCTCTCGAACTATCCTCATTAGTTTCTGGGAGAGCTGTTTCCTTAAATGACAAGATTACCACTAAATCTCTATATGTATCAACATCTATCCGTATATAAAATTCTCTCACTTTCGTTACTCAGAAGCATAACTAGCTATCCACACTGCATAAATTCTGGCATAAGGTGACCTTAACGGTTAACGGTCCTTACAAATGACCCCTGTAATATACATCCAAGTCTGACCTAATTCGATAGATCATCATCTCGCTTCAAGCAGCGGACAACAAATTAACATGTGAGCGGTGTATCTAAACATTACCGTATATCTCTGCATACGTTACTATATAACTCCTTACAACTAACCAGTCAGTTCCACTCAGTAAGTTACATGCTTGATTACTATTGCATAAGATTCACTAAATTCTAGCTCACAGTAATCCCTAACCTACAAATTTCTTTAAGCATTTCAAAATCATATATAAATATGCAATTATACTCACGATAATCAGTATCGTGCTAACAAACAAAGAAAAGTAATTATATAACCCTATCAAATCCTACACATCTGAAACTTTGGATCGCATGCAATCAGTCAATTCTATCAATGAATTAGTAACTGTAAAATTAAAGAAATAAATTGCATAACAACTCTAGCATATCAACAGATTTCCATGAAATCGAAATAAACGATACATAGTATGAATCCTAGTCATATCAAACACATTTGCATAAATAAGACAAATAAATTAGAAAATTACATGAAATTAAAATTGCGTACCTTAATGCTGTTTTCTTTTCTCACAAATCGTGCGTCCTAGCACTATAGCCTGTCTTTCCTTTCAAGACAGCTAACTGGTCCCTTTACATTTTAACGAGGAAAACACTATTCTTTAGGTTCCCCCGGAGTCAAACTTTGCCTCTATCAGGAAAATTTCTGACTAAAGAATTTTGACCAAGGTCGTTACCTTTAAAGTCACATAACTTCCAAGTTGTACACCTTAATTTAACTGACCAATCGAAATCAGCGTTTCTTAATTTTTCTCCAAGATAATTACTTCTTCGTCAGATTTTGTCAGCCTAAAATCTGAGAAATACCATGCATATCCACATCCCTTTGAAAATGACTATTTGACACGTGATTCACCTGATGTGTATTTTCTCAGGACAGCGTGGCGATGCCCGGGTCAATTCTAAGTGGACCGTAGAAGCTGGCTTTTCAAGTTTAACACTGACATGAAGAAAAAGAAAGGCCGAAGTGACCCTTTCACAAAGACTTTTCTGGTTTTACTGTAATAAATTTTTAATGCACAATGAATTCAATTTTAAGGTTCCATACTTATTCAAAATTCGACACATGACAATGTGTAATGTCAAAGTTTGGTGTTTTCTGCTCGAAGTTTATTAAATTAAAATAAATTTCAAATTTTACGACATAAAAAGCGGCCCACTTCAAGTAAAGATCAAAACAATGTTCTTTCCATAATATTTTCACAACGAGGAGTTACGGGTGTCGTGAAAGTAACGTTAATTTAAACTCTAAAAATAAAGGGTCTTTTTTGAACTCGGCTATTCGTATCGAGCATTCGGATTCCATTACATAGGTTCAATAGCATCCCAAATATTTTAAGATTTTTATACTAAGACTCCAGCATAAAAGTTCATGGTGACTTATAACGACTCTCAAGAAAATATCTACATGATTAACTTGAATGCCACAAGGGGATTGACCTTTTTTCTGAGCGGTGACAAGTAGCTATGTGAAGCACATTTTTTTGTAGGAGTTAATCGCTCGTGAAAGGGCATAGTAACTTTTTATGATGTCAGCGTTATTACAACAATCGTTCTAGATCAGCCTTAGAGCTGACGGAGAATAGAAAGACGGTCACATAGATTACAAAGTTTTAACGTTCACTAACATTGATTTACTACATTGATTATAAAAAGATAGAAAGATACACCTACAGATCAGAATACAGTTATAGACATAAATCACTCAGATAGTTTTTTTATTTCCAATTAGATTACATAAGCAAGAGTAAGCCCTAATATAGTCTTATTAAACTGTCTTCTATTATTCAGTTGGAAAACTTTCCGAGCTGAATTTACAAGAAAAATGGGTATGTTCTGAAAGACTATTCTTTCCGTGAAGTTTGGGATGTGCTCATTAGTTACTAAGTAAAGGAACAAGTTAAAGTTATTGTATACGCCTTGTGAGTACCAGATTTTTAGTCGGAACCAAATAAGACTGGCAACTAAAACTATGAATGCATGCATGGTTCAATAATGTTGCCAATTCAAGTATGGAACAAAAAAACTGTCCACACATTTATGGTTAAATAAAACCGATCATATATGTATTTAAATAAAAATCTTTCCACGCAGGTATTTTAAATAAACTGTCCCTACATGAATGGTAAATTAAAACAGTCGTGTGTACGCATGGCTAATTAAACTGTCCCTGCATGAATGGTAAATTAAACAGTCTATGTACGCATGTGTTGTTAAATAAACTGTCCCTACATGAATGGTAAATTAAAACAGTCTATGTATGCATGTATTGTTAAATAAACTGTCCCTGCATGAATGGTAAATTAAAACAGTCTATGTACGCATGGCTGATTAAACTGCCTATGCTTGCAGTTGTAATTCAACCAATAAATAGAAGAGTGAAGGTAATTCCTACATAATTTTATTTAATAAAAGTATGTAAATACTGTATTTGACATTAAACATGTCGGTAGATACTTGATTAGCCAGATACTGATATCCTTGATAATGCCGGATAGCATCAATCAAACCCTACTTTTAGAATTTTCGTCATTTAGCCAACTAGTGAGATGCTAACATTTTAAATAATAATCTAAATTGGTAACTGCATTTACTTATCGATAAACAATTTTGTTAGGATTCATCCCCGTGACAAAGAAGATGTAGCCAGTCGACTGGTATTTGCAGGAAGGGCCGTGGCGTATGGGGAAATGGGCTTGGACGTCCAAGGACCGTTCCCTTCCACGTTCAGTATCCATGGTTCATCTTTGGTAATTGAATTCAACCACGGCAAAAGTCCTATAGAAGTCAGGAGCAACGTGGGATTTGAGGTAGTGCTAAATAACACCAGGTTCAAAATATCCCGAAAATACAAGTGATCGCCAGTTTGGTTGCGAATATTATACTGTTTAATGTGACTGTAAATCATTCCATAAAATACCCTGATACATCAGTACAGAAAATTTGTTTTAGCGTGTGACACATAGGAAAGGTCATTAACAACAAGACTTACAAGCTGTAATTAATCAAAATTCCTTTTCAGTACGTTGCGTGCTGCCTAGGGTATGTTGCTTTTGCTTACAATGACTCTATCTGTTTCAAGGAAAGAGAAATGAAATTATCTGCACTGTACCTGAAAGAGAAGTGAATTTACCTGCACTGTGCCTGAAAGAGAAGTGAAATTACCTGCACTCTACGATTTCAAATCATATTCCTCATCGCAAATGTGGCATGTATTCGTTTTTCACAGAAATTCACTTGGATTTAGAAACTGAGTAAGGGTGCGTTCATATTATCGTGATAATGTGATTTGTTATAAGCGATTTCGAAATAGGTAAGGTTGACAAGTCCTTTCAACACTGTCTTCCTTCTTCAGAGAAAGTAGCTTTCTTATCTTTCTCACGAAATATTATTACGTAAAATACACAGCCAGCACCTATTGCAGTGGAAGATAATTGGGACCATCATTTGCAACCGATGAGACATATTTTTCACAATATTATTAGTTGATCAGCTTGAGGACTTACTTTTACCGTTCAGATTTGTACTTCAAACGAGAAAACGGAAATCTGCCCTAAGCATAATATTTTTAGACTATGTACTGATGTAAGCACATGAATGGAATACGAATGGTTTCACCAATGACTGAATTGAAATGAAACTTTGACATGCACTTCAGGGATAATAGTAACGTAATTCCTAATAGATCTTTTATTGTCTGTATGAATTAGCCAATAGACTCTGTGTTGAAGCTGTGCCTAAAATATTCCTTGTGTTAGATGATAGTTTATAAATAGGCTAATGTACTGCCAACTTAGAAAACAATACTCTAGCCCGTAAGTCTGTTTTCCTCTAACAGCTCGAAACTAGTCGTTGACAGCGATCATCTACAAGGTTGATGCCATCATGGCGATTCGTCATTTAGATATTTTGTACATTTAATCAGGTTTATTTGCCTTTTGTCAAGTCTTAGAAAAAGTGTGCACATACAAGATACTTATAAATGACAGCGTAAGGTGCATGCATTTGTTTTTGCATTCCTTTCTCTAGCACATAGTCTCATAATTGTCTTATTTATATCCAGATATGCTGTACACAGTCTGCTGACGCTAACTACCAATGCCCATTAACAACTGGATGGTCGGCCGTACATATAACCTCCCATAGTTCCTCGTCAATTACGCTGGACGTTGCTTCATGTACAGGAAATGGCCGGCATATGAGAGGAATTCGATACGCGTGGCACGAGAGTCCATGTCAGTTTAAACACTGTGCAATATACGGCCGTGATAACGCCTTACCGGCGCCGCCATTCAAACATCATTTGTGACAACATTTAATAAAATGAAAACCATCTCATTATACGAACTCTGTAACACATGTACTTGGTAATCACATATTTCATATATGAGATAATGAATAAAAATGGTCTAATACAACATTCTGAGGTTGAAATGGGTGGGGATTTTTCTTCCTTTTAACTCCCCTCCGTATCCTTATACTCACTGCTCATATCAAATTATTATGGCAAGGTAAAAATGACCAAACCATGGTGAGCGAGAAGTTTATTCAGAATTGGTTATACCCACTTCCGTAATTTCTGTCATTACGTTTAATAGTTCCCCTTGCGATTGAATTGATCAATACCTTTCCTTTTGCAATGTCTGTTGTTCTTCATTCTATGAATAATGCCCTGTTTATTACACATGTCTCACTTGTCGGTAGAAGTCTGTCTTCTTGTTCTTCGTTCGGCCGTTGGTTATATTCAAAATCTTCTTTAATTGTAGCCCTGTCACAAGAATACGTAGGGTCAACGAAATGTTATGCTCAACTAGTCGCTCCTAGATTCACTTGCTTATTTTTGATCGGTCTTGATTGCTTCCTTTGCAGTCTCTGTGTCAGATAGACAAAGTGACTTTTAGTTATAACGTACGATCATACCTTAGCCACATTCGCACATCGAATCTGCATCTGGCAGTAGAGACTATCTCTGAAAGCAGATAGGTAGATACGTTCCATCTATAATCCGGCCCCTTTTGATAGACGATCCATCTTTAATACTACCCTTTTGGGATACGATCCATTTATAGTCCGGCCCCTTTTGGTAGCCTACCCATCTCTAACAGTGCCCTTTTAGTAGAGTTAGACTGCAAGACTTTAATTTTCATGCGTCTTCGCTCTCGGCGAAAAGTAGACCACATCCGAAAACTTCATTGTTATCTACTCACCCTTTTTCGACTCCATATAAAATATGATCGCCATTCCTCGATTGGACCGCTCCGGTGGCCTAGTGGGTAGAGCATCCTCCTCGGATGAGGGAGGTCGCGGGTTTGAAGCCCGGTCGAATCATACCAAAGACTTATTAAAATGGTACTTACAGCTGCCTCGCTTGGCCTCAGCATGAAGAGGCTAGTGTTAGGACTAGTCGGCCTGGTGTCAGGATAATGTGACTGGTTGGGACATGTTGCTACATGTCTGCGGCATGATGCCCCAGAGCTAGACATCACTATAAACTGCCACACTGCAGAAATCGTAGCGATATGACTGAAAAAGTTTTAAAGCTACATTAAAAATCCAGATCACACACACACACACACACACACTCCCTCTCTCGATTGGTGAATATGGAGTTCAGTTTAATATCAATATACTCTCAATAATGCAGATATAATACGTACATGCAAGGAAGTACTTTTAAACACAAGTCTGAGGTGATAATCTTGATACCTAATAGCTACTGTTAGGTTTGAAGATAATTAGGGATCAGTTCCCTAAAGCTATTTGCTACGTATGTTCTACTAGTTCATAAGCTCTAGAAAATAAATATTTTTCCTTGTGGTAATATAACTGTCACTGTAAAGTTAATTACATTAGTGCTCAGAAAGAAGACGAAATGGATTCTTTCAGTATCATGTGTCGTGTGCTACATATTACTTTCTATGGTTTTTGTAATTCTTATGTAATGAAAATATTTAATTGCAATTTTTTTTTTACAAATAAGCAGACCATGTATAATGCATTAAAGATTATACCATTTTCAACAAGATCATCGGCGTGATCATATTTTATCAGCATCATCTCCAATTGAAACACAGATATATGTATAGCGATCGGTCTGTAAACTTGTAGACATGCTATTTTATTAGGTCGTTTATATTAGTATCACCTAGTACTTATATTTTTTAAAAATACATTTTCACTGTCTTTTACATTAAAATGGTTTTTAATTGAAAACTTTTCTGTTAAGGTAGTTTGTTTACTTGCCAAAAGGCGTGAAGGTATACATTCTAGGATTTTAAATTCATGCTGTATTTGCATTATTTAGCAGGAATTTTTAAACAAGCTGTTTTAATTGGTCTATAAGACAGTGAAGGTAAAACAATTGGTTTCATTTAAATATTAAACTTTTGGGTTTAAAGAGTGATGTTGATAAGGATCAATAAATCAGACGGACAATAGCATGCAATAAAACTCCTGAGATGAGACTAGGTAAGTTTACAATAAAGTCATAACCCTATTCCAGATAGTATGATTCCTCTAAAACAATTCGAATACATTTACTCGTCTTTTAAGTCCGGACAAACAAGACAGCAACGAGTGTTATTAACAACAGATTTCAGCAGGCGATCATATTTACTCTTAGCAACTTATTTTATGTCAATCATCGTGTGGGAGGGTCAAACAGAGCAAATTTTTATCCTAGAGAGGATTATATTTTATACCAATCTTCTCGTTTATGAATGTAACAACAACAACACGCGCAGGAACAAATAATAAAAGCAAGCGAACACAAACTACTAATTTTAAATTTTGTATGCATCATAATATTGTTACAATGTAGGAATCTACATTGCCAAGGGAAATAGCTCTCTTATTGCCCTGTGAGGTAAAATAATTCTTATGCGGTTGACGTCCTTTAGTTAATTTCTATCTAGTCTCATTGCAAGATATGTGTTGCCGGCGTATTAAAGCCTAACATTTCCCTCCAATTTATTGTGTATGTGTGTGTGTGTGTGTGTGTGTGTGTGTGTGTATATATATATATATATATATATATATATATATATATATATATATATATATATATATATATATTATATACAACGAGCATGGATGTATATATTAGTTTTAGTTTAAAGGACTTTAAGCGGTCACATATGGTAATGTTAGAAACAAATTCTACATTGTTCACGCATTGGATCCGGACTATCAGGATGACCTATATGACTTGGGTCTGTGTTTGTCATATATGTAAAGGCAAGAATTTAGACTGTTCATGAACACCGACTTTGTCTCTATTCTGTAGTTTTGATAAAATATCACCCTGTTGTGAAAAAAAATACCAATCTGTCGTTCTAAGCCCTAGCTAGGATGAACATTAAAGAATTTGCAAGCAATACTAGTTATTTCACGGCGTTGTTAAAAGGAACCACGTAATAATATGCAAATTAGCCTACAATGTGAACATAATATATTCTCAACTACTAGCAGCACAGGAAGTTTCACTTTCGTCTGACAATACTGTTGTATCGCAGTATTATCATACACTAATACGTTAAAAATTGTAACTAATCTCAACGAGTATTACAAAGATATAATAAAACATGGTGCCTCAGCCGCAAAACTGAAAAATGTAAACTTTCCTTTTAACCAAGGCCAGGGACGTACGTAAGGTGGAAATATTTTCTTTTTCTTTTCTCGAGTCATTCAGTTAATCTAGTAAAGTGTCATATGACTTTAATACGTTTATCAATAATTGTTAAGGTCTTATTCTTGTTTGTTGATTGATGTACAGGTATTACTTTACATGATCTGTGTTGCTTCTTTTCTGAATAAGTAATTGTCAGATCTCACAGTTAATAATGAATAAGACATTCATGGGTGAGATATGATTTACGAATTCTCGTCCTTCCAAGGTAAAAAGGGACCTATTTCTTTTGAAATATTTATATTATGCATTCCTACATTCACTAGATTCTCTTTTTCAAAATTACGACAGGTACTGAATTCTTGAAGGCCCTATTCATCCAGGTGACAATTCCCTATGATCAAATGTTATCTTTCAGCTAATTAGAAAACGAAATCTCGGTCTTTGATTGATATACCTTTTTGTCCACGATATGTAAAAATAGTATTATTGTACTCCTTTTTTATCGAAAACCTTCTCTCACTTGGCGGATATTTGACGCTCTAAATTAGAAATGAATGTGTCTCTTCTCTGACTTAAATGGAAGCCAGTCACAAAATATGGTCATGGCAACGGTCACAAGTTACTTTGTGGAAACTATTTTATTTTTCAGTCTCGGCGGTTCATGTCCTTTAACATATTGGTCCAAAAATTAATAGGTTCTTCTCGTGTTTCGAATGCAACCTATCCTCTAGGTTTGGTCATGGTTTCTGACATACCACTGGAGTTATTTTGTGGAAACTGTTCTCATTTTTGGAGTCCCTCTGATGTTAACTTTAACCCTGAGATTATAAAGCGCGTTTTTGTCTCAAATGAAAGCCAGTTGCAAAGTTGTGCAATATAGATGCTGGACAATGAAAGGACATAAAGAAAAGACAGACGCTCGTGTGATCAGACGGACATACTTCATGATAGATACGCTCCGCATTATGGCAGTCCCGTATGAAACATTTGATCATAAACCTTTGATTTGTTCACAGGAGTTATCTTGAAATATACAAATGTTCAAGTAAGACGGTGAGGTGCTTTTCTTCGTGTTACAGAATGCGACAAGAGCACGCTAATCCTTTACTGTTACTGACTTCAGCAAACCAGAAAGAACTCGTCTTATCTCTAATCATGTACTAAATTATGACAAGTTCAGAAACTTGTACGGCATTGTTCATCATCGAAGCAGTGGACAACACAGTCATGATGTGGATAATTATGATTGTATGCTTTTACTTTTGTAGGTCATGTTCTCTGGACCATCGTAGCAAGATACGGGCGAGAATCTAAGAAAAAATGAGTGTAGAGGATTTTTCAACCGACCAAAAGAGAGAGAGAGAGAGAGAGAGAGAGAGAGAGAGAGAGAGAGAGAGAGAGAGAGAAATTTTTTGGTCGATAATAATGCTTTTAAATCAGAATAATGATTTAGATCAACTGTAAATATATTAAAATATTTTCATTATCTCTTGTTGGAACGTCATTTTGTTTAGTTTCTATTCCACACTAATGGCTGAGCTAATCATGTGTTTGTAGTTCTCTACTTTCTTCATTAAAGCCATCTTTCCTGTTTAAACCATGAGTGTGTTTTATATTGATTTAATTTATGTCAATAAAAGTCGAAATTCAAAGAAACCCAATCAACTTATCAATATGCAAAGGTGATTGTAAATAACCACAAAAGGCACAGAACTACATTTATTGCGGACAAATTCGGACGGGATGTGAGAGTTCATTCACTCGGTCAATACACAGTTGCCTGTAGTCAATCTTAACTCCCTTCAAAGAGCAACAAAGTGCACTGTATTAGATATAAATAAAATATATGTACATTAGTACTATATATATATATATATATATATATATATATATATATATATATATATATATATATATATATATATATATATATATATATATATAGTGAGAAAGAGGGAGGATGAATTTTTTTCTTATCTAATAGTAAATATTTTTGTGTTTTCATTTGAATGAAATGTCTCATTTGTTATGTTGTCAAACACGCAGAAGAGTTGAATGAGGCTGCGAAATATGCAGAGATTCGAAAATTCCATACACCATCAAATACATCCAACACATCGCTCACAGACTTATCACAAGTGTCCCAATGGTACTTGCCAAACTCAAGTATGATCAATTTTGTGTATTTTTCCCATTTCTTTTCAGTCCTGGTTTCCTTAATAGACTCTTACTAGCTGATGCTGTCATCTATAGAAGAAAGGTTGCAACATAATATTTGAACTCGAATATAATGATCCACTACTTTACTGTAGTTGGGGATTTACTTATTTATGTATCAACTATTTGTTCTGATTTTTTTTTTTTTTTTTTTTTTTTTCCTTAGAAGTGAGGATCTCAACGAAAAGTTGTCGGTATGGCAATGTATCCATGAATCTTGAATTGTTACAAATACAAACTGAAAAATAAGAGTTGAAAAAATAAAATCAGTGGAAAAATTACCTTAAAGGCGACAGTGACTAAAATACCAAAAAGATTCAGCTTCCTGGGTGATCCAAAGCCAAGCTTGTATCTGTGAAAGAAAGTTTGATAGACGATTTGGCATATCTTGAACTGCCAATATTCCACATAAACAACATGTACTGCGCCTTTTAACCCCCAAAAGACCTTGCTTATTGGTGAAACAATAATGTTAAACACTAAAGTAAACGTTTTGCCTTTAAATGAAGGTAGTTTGTTTTGTGGGTTAATCTATATACTAATCTGACGTGAACGTGCTTTAGGAGCACGATTGCGATATACAATGTGTAGATAGTTTGCTTTAAATTTGTGAATATATTTTCTAAATATTTTCTTACGGCCGTGAAAAAAAAAAATCATATATAGGCAATTCAAAGCATGTTTGCTGGAACATTACTGCCAAATGTCTTGAAAAGTATACAACTATAAGACAAATCTAAAACGTTAGAGCTTGCAGGAATTCGTTTATAAGTAATAACCAGGGGTTTTGCGTTTCCAAAACATCAACATTTGAAGTTAGAAAATGTTGTTTGCTATCATCATTTGCATATGTATCTAACATATAAGAATCATAACCATTCTGAAAATAGTAACCGTGTGTCATTTGTAGGTAAATGTTTATAATCGCTGAGGGAAAGCATTGCAATCCCATGCACGTTATATCAGGTTGACCGCCAGTAGGAACCGGTCTGATCTTGTCTGTCTGCTATGCTATTAAATTTACTGAGTAGAATTTGTTTGTTAACTCATCAAAAATGGTCTTTTATCCGAACCAAGGATGAATAGCGAAGAGTGTCAAACAGTGTCTTCAGAAATTACGGATGAAAATACTGGACTATCCTAAAGATTAATTTAAAACTCGACCTGAATTCATACCTGTTTGGAAATTCACAATTTAAAGAAAAATGAATTTCATGATGTGTCAAACGACAGCATGTGGGCTTTGTGAAAATTTGCATTTATCAGTGTTATTAAAATGTAATGAAATTTATATGTGCATGCATCTTAAAGGGGAAGATGATAACAAGTAGGGTAATAATTTACATGTAATTATCATTGTAGCAATTTACCTCTTGTATGCCTCGTGTTTACTTGATGCGAACGGAAAAATCAATCAATGCCTTGTATTAATTTTTTTCTTAATGGAGGAACTCTTGGTGGCTTCTTCGCTGTATGTTGGTTGTACGCCAAGTACCTATACCCGCACATCCATCGGCTTATCGGACTCATCCAGCCAACATGAGGAGGAACACTAATAGAAGCCTGGTCTTCACACGAAGCTCTGATTAAATGCACCGCCACTGGCCACAGAGTCAACAGGTCTAATACGATTTACCGTCATCAATATAATGTGACTGTTTGTGTCTTATTTGCTTATATTCCTTGATGGCTGGGTATTCGATCGGTTGGATTATGGATTAATAGGCTGAATAGTGGACATCGTTTCTTTTAATCACATATTGCAGTTACTAGGTCTTTTTTTTTCCAAAGGCGAATCCCAATGTGCCAAGTGTGCTATGGAACGCAATGGTCAGCCTATTCTTACCGATGACTATTTATGGGGAGATATGGTACGACGGTTATACATTCTTTAAAAATATAAAGATGACTAATTTAGGTGTCTTAAATTCCCAGAGTTAATAACTGGCACAAATGTATACGGTCAGTATTTGTCGTTGCAATATCAATAGAACATAGTAATTATGTCTGTAGAAGGTGAACCTTTTTGTGTGACTATGAACAGATGTTTACGCATACAAGCATCTACATACAGAAGACATTTCGTCGACAATTTCATTTTATGAATGTCTAAATGGCACTTCCATTACACTTTGGTTATAATCACACACTGCAATACTCTCTCAATTATGCTGTAGCAGCTCTTGATCTAATACAGTATAGATTGGACCTTAGATTCTGGATATAAAGTTTTGGCTGAAGAAGTGAAATAAAATAAATAAAGAATGAGATATTTTGTCTCTAAATTTAAAAATCTAAACGGAGCAAACCATCTAGTAATTCACAACCTGCATTGTATATGATTAATATTTGAAGAAAACAATTAACTACTAAATATATAGCTTTTTCTTACTTGAGAGAAGCATCATACATCAAATGATACCAATGCTACACACCATAATTAATTTGAATCACTATTGGTCATGGAATTTAAATATATTGTCGTAAATGGCCCCTGGTGTAGTCTTATGCACGAAGTATCATCTAATATTTGATCAAAGATTTGTTGCTTGCAGAGACAATGGATTGGTAATGGCCACTGTTTAAAAGGTAATGATCAATACATGCGTTAAATAACTGATTCATCCATTTCCAAAGTTTCAATAACCGACTGGCGGCGGAAATTCCACAACGTGTACTAGTATCTTAGGCTAAACCAATGCGTATCCAACAGGAAACAAAATTGTTTTTGTATTTAAATAGACATTTTAGAGTGCATTTTGTAAAGGAAAGAATGAAAAAAGACTTAAGTCTCTTTATTAAAAACATCAGAAAATTCAAAGCAAATAATTAAGTATTTTATTCCTCGGGAGATTAGATTCAAAAATAAAGTTCGGAAATTTTATTCCTTGTCTGCATCGTATAAGGGTTTAGGAAAATAAGTCAGCAAAGGATAAGAACTTTTTTAAAGAAATGTTTGCGTATGAACACATGTCCAGCATTGTGGGAAAGATAGCTACATTGTTTGGACTTTAGAACTGTGAATTGCATTTCTATGACCTTCTACCCTCCATCAGAAAACTGGTAAAGGTCAAGGTCATTCCAAATATCGGGTAAGCTCGGATGAAGTTTTATTATATGATCAAGCGCTGCGAGTGATAGCTATTACAATATTTTTGGACTGCTGAATCAGTAATCACTGCTATTTTATATCCTTGCAGTCCTAACCTAAATTTAATCCTCTTTCTAAGTCAAGGCCGTTTGATTGTCTTTGTTAAATTTTCAGCAGACGTTTGTTTCATGTGCTCACAAGTCCCAACTCTCGGATGAATATATTTGTTACTCAGTCTGGTCTGTGCATTGAATTAGTAAGCACTATCGTTTCACATATAAACAAATTAATCGTCTCTCTGACCAAATGAGAATGTCAAAGTCATTTGTTCTGTGTGGTCAAAGATCCCCAAAACTGTGAAGGATAACTTATACACGTGGACTGACGAGGCAGTAAACACTGTCTCTATGTATTCATGCTGTACCTCATTCAGCTTCTGCCTTGAAGGCAAGTAGAAGACCATTTGAATGGAAACACTTCTATGTGTCGCTAATGCAAGATTTCTATATGATTCCTTGGAATTTGTTGTTATTAATTATGTCTTAATGTCTTAACAACCTTGTGAAACTGATAAAATCTTGACAAGTTAATCTGATATGTGATTCGCTTTTCCATTTTAATTAAAAATATTAAGGTATTTTTATTGCCTGGCTAAATGCTGAACAAAGCTGTGTAACTTCTGGTTCACATCGCTAATTCAAAAATGAAACAATAATTCAAATGATAATCATTAATCTGTAAAATGGCTTCATTATTGGCTCTAATTGCGATTTGCCATTAAAACAGCTACATTGTTGTGAAATGCTTATATTGATGTGCATTCCACCCGGTTTACAGTTGGCATTAAACGATAACAATACGAAGAGAATAGGAGGGTTTCCACTTAAGATGGACACAGACGGCAAACTCCGGATTTGTACCCAACGCTCAATTTCGGAACGTCTTCATATCTGTGGCAATGGACCTTTCGGATTTCAACTCGCCTTACGGCACGTACGTATACTAATTATCATTTTTATATGTAAAAATGCCAAAGGTTATCTCGCTTCCTAGATTCTACAGTTAATCAAAGGCGCGTCTGTAGAAACCTTTTCAGACCCTTACGACATAAAAAGGATACTAGCTTAGGGTACACATTCTGAGGGAAATGTTTTCAGTTTTCTCGAACTGAGTATTTAAATCTTGGAATATCTATCCAAAGGTAAGAGATCTTCTGTTCAACTTTAACTGGGCTGGGTTTAAAGATCTTTGTCTGTCTTCATATGAACTACTTGATTGAAGCTGTATTGTCTCTTAGAGTGTTTGCTAGTGCATAACTAGTGCTGAACATCAAAATGAAATTATATGGGGACAGCCATTGGCCAGACTTTTTCATTGCGGAGATACTATTGCCAGAATGTTTCTACTTAGACAATTTGATAGACGATTAAAAAGTTCATATTGCGTAATGGCCATCATTAAATGAATATTGGATAATGTCCAAGTAGTAATTCAGAGTCCATCCACGTGACAAGGAATACGTAGCCAGTAGACTAGTGCTTGCAGCAAGGGCCGTGGCGTATGGGGAAAGGGTTTAGACTTCCAGGGTCCGTATCCCTTTTCAATGTCCATGGTGTATCGCTGGCAATTGAATTCAGCCAAGGAAACAGTCCAGTTGAAATTCGGAGCAAATCAGGCTTCGAGATATTCTGAAATTACACCAGGAAAGGGTCTCAGTAACTATAGAGGCTAGATTAAGGTTAGATATAAAATTGTTGTTCCAGCGAGGAGATTATCTATTTTGAGGATTATTCGGAAGGCAGCACTAATTTTATCTGAAGATTAGTATTTTAATGGTCCATTTACTTTCCATTAACATTATTAGCAGAAAAGTTTTCTTTTGGCCCTATTTAATTTGTTCCACATTGTTTAGAGAAAACATGTTAACAACTCGGTTAAATATACAAGAAACACTCCCTGGAGAAGACGTTATGAACATTGTTTAAGCACAGCTCTTAACGAAGAGGTTGCACGTAAGTTTCATAGAGAATTTGCTCTTCTCGTGCGGACGAGAACATTATTCACAAAGCAATTAAAATTTCAATCTCATGTGAAAGCGATATTCTGTGCGCACATAGTTCCTTCGGTGCTATATTAAGCGCGTCTATATTATCGCGAACATTATTCTCCTAGCAAAGATAATGACATTCAATCTCTTTAGTCATTTGAAGCTTCTTGATGAAATAGATATTTTCTCATTCAAGTTGCTTTCTTATTTGGAAAAGTATCCTCCAACGGAACAATCATTTAGTAACTATCCTTTTGCGTTTGACAAATTCGACCAAGAACGGAAAATAAATTTATTGACTCATTCGCGAAGAGTTTGAAAATTGTTATACCGACAAATCTTTACGAATATATACTTTCTGCAAATTCTTGACATTATGTCGCGAAGCGAGTAACAATTTAGTAAATTGTGGGCCGAGCATTACTAGGTCAACTGCATGCACTACTCTGAAGTACTACGCTGTTTTTCCTAAACGCTACTACATTGGCCAGTTTTCATGATACAAATGCACGGCTTACTTGAAAACTCATTCTTAAAAATGACTCGTAGATTAAACAAGAAATTGAAGCCTTAAAGATATATAGATATATTTCTTGATAAAATAGATCGTAAACGTGCTTTCTAACGCAATCCAAAAATGGTTTTAGTGGGTCACCAAGAAAATGTGCATTTCATCTAAGCTGCTATAAGGAAACCGCCATACATTCAGTTCAGAGCCCGATATATCTGTTTTGGAATAATGAAGCTTATCATTCGCAACAATGTTGACTTGAAGGTTTAGGTAGTTATGCTAAGTATACAAGGATATCCAAATGTATGTTTCCTGTTACATCGTCCAAAGAGGGAAATAGTACCTTAGTCTTAGACTAAGCTAGTCATTATAGGTGACGTATGTCTCAAAAATTCACCATATAATCGGTTTAATTTTGTCTTGATCCATTCAATGTACTGAGATCTTTTGGGGGGTCTTATAAAGAAGAAATGGGCATGCCTGTTCCATGCAATTTTAAATCATATGTCACGACTGCATTTTGAATGCTGTTCTCTAAAGGAGACTTACTTGTATTTTGAGAAGTTTTCGTGGCATTTTATGTGATTTAGCTTGACTAAGTATCTTCAACCATTCGTTTTTCGAATGTCCTTTTCTGTTTTGCGACTAATTACTTTCCTTTTTTCACCACGGTCTGCTGTACGTATTCTGTGGACCCTAACTACAAATGCTCCGTAACCAGTGAATGGTCTGTTGTGAACATGACCTCACACAGTTCATCGTCAATTTCCATTTACATTACTTCCTGTACTGAAACGGCCAACACATCCGCGGAGTTCGGTATGCGTGGCACGAGAGTCCATGTCAGGTTAAACAGTATGCAATTTACAGACGATATAACGATCTACCCGCGCCACCATTCAAGCATTATTTATAGGAATCGTCATTGAATTCCTACGGTTTATAGAGAAAGCTGTGAATCGTGTGTCTCCATAAATCAACTAAATTTGACTATTAATAAATTTGGATTGATATTAAGAAAAGTCCGAGTTTGTTTTACATAATCTCTCTAATTATCGAACTATATCGATCATTTGTACTTTTTTAAAATAGCGTTCTACTAGCTTACTTACTTGCTACTTAGACCGCTCCGGTGGCCTAGTGGTTAGAGCGTCCGCCTCGGATGCGGAAGGTCGCGAGATGGAACCCCAGCCGAGTCATACCAAAGACAAAAAATAGGTACTAACAGCCGCCTCGCTAGGCGCTCAGCATTAAAAGGAGCAGCGGAGGGTGGGGTGGACCCTACGACCTCGTTCTGGTATTTATTTTCGAAACTGACTGCTTCTCCGAGTATGTGTCTACTTTTGTCTGTCGACATGTGTATACACATTTCTACAGATGTTTGTTTATGGAACTCGAAACAGTTCATCCGTCAGTCCAACCTGCACCCCCCCCCCCGCTCTATGAAAACAAATTTTCCATATTGTAAGTAAAATCCAATACAATGCTTACATCGCGAGCGAAAAACGAAACGGTCCTTTACCTGGTATTTGTATATGCGTGGCAGTAGGTATAAGAAATTTTCCCACGCGCCGAGTACGTCGATTGGCTGCCCGACTAGTGTGAGAGTCAGGTTAGTTAAGTGCAGTCGCCCGGGTTTGTTATTGTTTGCGATGTGTGTCAAGAGGGGCGACAACTCGTCCGGCCTTAAAGTGTGTGCTAATTGTTTTTGATTGTTGTTGTTGTGATTGAGTGAGGGGAGGATAAAAAAGGGTGACAGACAGTATGGTATCTCAACCAAAAATTTTATCGAGACCAATGCCATACCTCGATCTGGGGTCATGTAACTTTATCGTGACAAATCCATGAGGAATCGGTTGAGCGTGGGAGAAAAAGTTTTTAAATTTAATTATATTTATATCCCATGAACACCAAGTTCGATGAATAATTTTCAGCTTGTGGGTATCAGCTACATTAAAGACAACCAGTAGATTGCAGTTATCTCTGATCACTTTAGATATTTGAGTATATCGCTGAATAACATATCTAATATCGGTGTTTTTAAGTCTGCCTCGAGAAAATATGCGAGCTGGATTTGTTTGTTTGTCTAATATCACGTCATCATATCTTACAGATTATTGATATCCCTGTTAAGATCATCAACCGACGGGGCTTTATCGATATCAGTAATAAATCAATAATATCATCCGATATATCACCTGCAATCTCCTTCGCATTCTCATTAAAATCCTTAAGAACATCATAGCATCGCTGATCATCTGCGGATGGCCCCACTAAATATAACTTATCCCACATAAGCCATCTCATTATCATGATGAGTAATAATTGAATCTTTCCAGACCCAGATGGCCCTATAATAATTGCTCGAATAGAGTTTGGCAATGCTGGATGGTGTTTGACGGGTTCTATTTCTCGTGTCGCTGAGAAGTTGATGACATCCATATTAACAACAAATAATAACGAATACTATGAATTTATACTGTGTTCAGTGCAAGAGATTTACTGGCACTAGTGAATTAGCAACAATAACAACGAGAAATAAAAGACGTGCACTTACAGGGAAGTGGGAGAAATGTAGGACAAGAAAATCAAGTTTCTTTTGTCTCGTGAGAAGTCGGGTGGTAATATCGCTGCTTCACTTGCAAAATTACCAGAGACTCCATGGGCTAAGTATCCTTGCGAAAAACAACTTCTTGGGTATAAATATTGTGGTCCTGTAACCCGACTTGATATTCGACTCGATGAGCGAAATCAACCCAAACTAGGATAATCTCCCGTAAATGTGATTGATCAGACGTGTCATGTTCATGATTTTGCGTATAAAAGTCCAGATTTACTACAACGACATATTGCAGACGTGAAGTTGATACACACGCAAAAGTCAGTAAAAAATAAAAAATCTGCGAGAATCTATAATTGGCTGGTAAGATCTGCAATGAAAGGTAATTTAGTTTTGGGGGCTGGGTAATTAATCGGCCGATTATTATAATAATAATGGAGTCCATTTATTATAGCCCAAAGGGATACTGGAGGGGTAGGGCTGCTATTAGTAAACTTGCTGACGCTGCCATGGTCACACGTGCGGCAGCTGCAGATTGTTTAGGACGACAGGCAATATGGCAAATTTACCTCCCCCACCCAAACAAATTCAATATGGGCATTTGATGTCAGTAATGATGTTGATCAGGCCGATATTTTGTTTTTACCATATGATACTATTAAAACTGGCAGACGTCAGTCGCGCACAAAGAAATATGCATCAGCTGTTGTTAACGTTGCAAGCAGATACAACGAAGCAGAACTGTTATTAGCTAAGACGGCGACCGCAGTTCCCTCTGCGTTTGAACGAATTTATTGACGAGGGCCCTTGCAATGGTCACAGTTACTACAGGTTGATCCTGGCAAAGAATTTCTGGGTGCAGTAACGTCGATGATGAAAAAACATAACGTCAAAATCAGAGAAGGACACACTGCGTTACATTGTGATCAGGCAATCGTTTAACAATTTAATCGAACACTTGCTGAGCGATTATTTGGTTATCAATACGCTGAAGAAATTTCCACACACAAAAAATCTCGTGAGTGGGTTACAAGACTACCAAGTGTGATAGCCGCATTAAATAATGAAATTACACGTGGAATTTCTATCAAACTCATCAATACAATCACAAAAAAAAACGCAGACCAGTACAACGACATCACTCTTTCTCAAAACAACCAGTGTGACTGTCAGATACTTATATGATCCTGGGGAGCTTGAAGGAGGAGGTAAAAAGAAGAGCGAATGACCCAGTCTGGAGTGTAAGCGCCCATAAAATATCCAGCTTGGTAAGATCCACAGGAAGACCTGCAATCTGCAGATTATATTCAACTGCTCCTCAACGTGGATCTGTCCGTGAACAATTACAAGTAATTCTTGAAGATACTCAGTTACCACCGTCCTAACGAAGGTAAAGGTTTACTGGCCCCCTCCCACCACCACCACCAAGGAGCTAGCGCCTTGACGTCGATTACACTTCAGACAGGTCAGCATTACATTTTCACGTGCATGACCACGACTACTATTAATTCCATCCACGGTAAATTGTCTTCGATTATTATTCGAATGCTGCTGCCATAACATTACTGCGTTACAGGTCACACAATGATTATTTTGCTGTTGTCGTAGTATCATAATTGTCGGCACATCAAGATCAAACTCACGTTTATTTATTTTTTAGGTCACTGTGTTGGTACCCAGCTAATGTTTTCCTTATTATTATATCATCACCGTTGCCCTGAGTTTGATCTTTGTTGTTTTATCCTGAATAAATTCGTGGATAACCCTCCATAGTTGAGACATTTTCATAAATTCTTGATAGGGCTAAATAAACTAAATTGGACCATTCGATACGGTCATCGATAATCCAAATCTTAGTATCCGAAATAGGTAATCCCTGGGATGAGTGAATAGTTATAGCATATCCTAGGGTCCAGCACGATGCTGCAGCTGCAAGTGCTTTTCCAACCTCACCCACATCGACTACAATAATATCATTCAGTACAAGTTTTTGCTTCTCATTTGTCCTAGGAATCGATACATCAGTATTTTGTTTACGTGTATCTGCTTGGTAACAGCACAATGGGACACGTAGACCTGGATATTTCTCTTGATTAAGCAGAAATAATCGCTACTGAAGTGAATCACGAACACATTTCAGTGATGCAACTATCAGGTCACTAGGATGCCATAACTTCCAAAAATCATCGTTTGTTGTTTCTGGAATTACTTTACGCATTATAGAGCACTGGATGCTTTACGGCTGTAGTCGTATTAATGTTTTAAATTCTTTCAACGACTCATCGATTGCCATGTGGTCCTCTATCATTTCCTCATAATAATCGACAGATTCTTTTAACCAGCAGTGTGGGGATTATAATCACTGCTGTATTTTTCGTCACTTGCAAACGATTTAGGCAGAACAATCATTGGTAAATTTACACAAGGAGCCTCATCATATCATCGACGAAGTTGTACACGCTTAATTATCGACGAGGCTGAACTTGATTTTATAATCAAAGACACAACGAGCACGCTTGCATACACAGAGTGTGTATTCTTGAACGATGCAACTAAACTGGGTACTATTGTGTGTTATTATGATGGGAATTCGCCGCAGTATACTCATTTAAGGTCTTTGAAGTTAGCGTATGTGAGTATAAATCTGATATCAATATAAACAGATTTCCGGATACAGCGGTCAGAGTCGCCACATATTCATTTTATATCGATAAAACAAATATTGGGTTGTTAGATGAATGTGATATCAGGGCTGGGGGTGCTTCCGGTGCTCTAGTGCCCTGGGGTAGCTGGCGAATCAAGAATGAGATGATACTTGATTATTCGGAATCTGCAGATTACAAGCCTCTACCTGAATATTACAGGAACACAGTTGTCACAACCGTCCTCAGCGCCACCTGTACACGACCCTGTTGTTAGGTATAGAACTATTTATCTCAATGGGCCGGGCGGATCCGGGAAGACAACACGTGCAATAAACTTATTTCTGACCAATGATCTAGTGGTGCTGACTCCGACTCACCGGCTCGCCAGAGAGATGAAATAACGAGGGGTTAAGTCACATACCTATCACAGTTTCTTTCGATGGAAGGGAGACGCCTGTACCCCAGAACGGATGGGCGAGAAATATATCCCTAAGATTATTATCTGGGATGAGATATGCACTGTATCGGTAGACGTGTTAAAAATGTTTCTTCCCTGGCTGTTGACGAAAAATACAGCAGTGATTATGTGCGGCGATCACGGCCAACCCCCACCCTTTGTCGGCGAATCCCCACACTGCTGGTTAAAAGAATCTGTCGATTATTATGTGTGCCGGGTTCTGGCATCCAAACTTGTTTTTGTGGTCGATACGAAATTATTGCCTCACACACTGTTAACGATAACAATATCGCCGCATCAAGCATATGCCGTATGAATACTATTGGAACCCAGCCACGTTTATATTTTGCAAAGTCATCTTTGGGATTTATCGCCTGATTAGGGTTATTAATATGTCGGGCAAATCAAGTCAAACTAAATATACTCAAATATATCATCCCCGTGTTGTGAGCCTTGTCGGAGACAAGTGGGACAAATCTAACTCGTTTATCTCGTGGGAATATGATTATACGTAAGGTCCACGTGTGAGCGTTATGGTCAATTAGTGTAATCGGAGCTCCATTTTTCAAGTACTTAGCGCTGTACAAAACCTCGCCGGTTATTGTTTGAACTGTGATGGGAAATCTTATGGTCTTTTTTAACTCAGCAATATCACTAATGGTGGCCCCACTTAATTGCACTCTAGCCTCCCATTGACTTATTTTATGACGTCGTAACGCTGTCAGACCTTTCCCTTGTAACGCGTTCTTAAAGTGTTTTGTGATTCTCTGGGCGACACAATTTAAAATGCTCCCCCCACCCGCAGGGCACAAGTCCTCGGTCACTAGCGACCCTCGCATGGGTGCAAGCGCGTTCACATCATGCTCATTTAACGGATAAATGGCATAAAGCACTGCAATCATTGGATAGGCTTTCTCGTACTAGGGTTTGTCAACCCCAGTTAACATTCCTGGTCTAAAATTTCTATCTAACACAGCTACCCCTGCGGTTTCGCGATTCACGTACAGGGTCACGTTTATTACCAATAATCCAAGTTACATCGCCCTTGTCCTCGGACAAGGTGTCGTCGTCAACCACGGCAACGATAAATTTTACTCGGAAAAATATCTTTGTCCGTCCTGTAAATAATCCACGATTTCCCTTGCTCCTTGGTCATTCATGGTATCATCAATCTGGTGACTAGCACCCCTGCCCAACGACAAAGGTCTGACTCTCAATGTTGACCACACATAAATTGCCCATCAAACGTCTAAACTCGCTCTTGGCCCCACGGATACGATCAAGTAATTTTCGATGACCCCCAGCTGTCAAGATCGAATCGCCCGCTCCGAGGATCAAGGGCCCAGGGCCCAATCACAGATAATCGTGTAAATTTCTCCATTTTATAATAATGGAAAATATATATTAAACTTTGATTTAATTCATATAAAAATGGCTCGAGCAAAGAATAATTTTAAGCGGTTGTCTATTGCATCCACCACCGTGTGTGGGAAGGCATGTTAGAACACCTATTGTGCGTCTCATATGCAAAGTGTACGAAGAGGGAGTCAAGGGCCAAAACCGTGCTTGAAATGTAACAAAGGGGACAACAATGTTGTGCGTAACGTGTGGAGGTAGAAAATACAGGACGCTAAAACGGTATTATGATAAAAAGGAGAAAAATGAGCCCCCCCCCCTCCCCCGGCCAGGACAAACAACACTGCGAGTATTAACACTCCAATCCCTGTTAATAGTATCCGTGATGCCAGCATCACGGACCCCGAGTAAAGTCGGTGATCCAGTGCCACATTATTGTTTTGTTTTTTTTTCCTTCGATTTATTATAATTTAGACGAGTAATATTTACTATACAAATGGAGCAAGCAAACAACGATGATAAAGTGGGAACACAAGCATTTGAAACGCAAGCGTTTCGAGCAAATCCTGTTAGCAGCAATTATGAAGCATAGCGCGAGGGTGTGATTCGAAATTGTCAAATAAGAAAACCAGTCGGTTTTGTTATTAATACTGGCTATCTTATGTTCAGTGCTAAGGGAAGAAAAAAATATCTCTGCCACAGGTTTCTATACGAGTGTCACCATGGATTGATCGCCTATGGGTTCGTAATTGACCATATTGGTTCGGATTCCCGAAATAATTGTCTTTGTAACCTTGAAGTTGTTACACGGCGAGCAAATTGTAAGGGAGATTGCGCGGGGGGTGGGGACGAGGTATCTACGGCATGTAGTGTCTGTAAATCTACAGACACTCGAACAAATAATATTCCCATCAACGACAGCAGCTGGCAAGCACTTCGATATTGACTCAGCTTCAGTGCGACCTGTAGCGGAGGGGATAATCAATTCGGCGTTGCCAAAGAAATGTAATCAGAGAATAAAATTTCATTATTTCATTGTGCACAACAACAATTCACTCTAAATGAACTAATTACTGGCACAACGAAAAAACTCAGCTTCAGCTGGAGTTTCTGCTTTTTTTTTTTTTTGCTTTTTAAGATAATACTGTCTCTATATTTCTTACAGATATGATTTAAACAAATATTTATTAGTAGTATAATGAATTACGAAAATATGAATACGATTATTTCTGAGATCGAGCAATTAAATAATAATCCGTCGTCTGAGGATGGAAGCGGCGGGGGTATTATACATCTTAATGAACAACTTGACCCCCAAAATGTCATGGATGGATTTGAGATAATCCAAGAACGAAAATCCGAGGGAAAGATTACGCTTCCCGGGGAATAACGCCTGATTAAATTAATCCAGCACGCGATGAGGTTATCTCTTGCACGTGTAGAGGGTCCATTTATTCCCCCCCTTGGCTGCCGCAATTGAAAAAATCCGGTCAACATTGGCTAATGAGTATGAGGTCACAAAAAGACATTAATTTTAAATTATGGCAGTTCAATTTATGTTTGAAGCAAGAAGCGCAGATTTACACACTGCACTATGGGGGCTGTTTAGCTAGCTTAGCGTGTAACACAGGATACATGATACTGGAAAGTTGCGTGCCGTAGTTGCGGTTTTCATTCAATTGTCTGACTGTCAAGCCACTGGAATGTGACCTACTGCCTGAGCGGCACTGTATTAAGTCGTAGTTGTCAACAATGACTGGCTGGCCGAGGAGCTAGCTCCTGGGGGTAAATAACAATAAGAATAATTATTGTCTTTGCCCCTTTTTGATTGTTTGTGCCAGCATCTTTTACTACACGACTCTATCTAACAAATAAAGACTGATTGAGAGGACTTCATTTCTAGTGTCCAAAAGATAATTATTTTGGTCTGTGAGGCAAGAAAACGAGGGGCTATGCGTTCGCAAATACACGGGATTGAGAGAAACTAAATTAATCAGATGGGCGAATGGGGCCTCGGGCATAAAGGAATATAAAATGTAGCCTTGCGCTGCTTGTTTGGACTTTTTAAGGTCTGTATGATAACTCCCATCTACCACATCAGCAATTAAATTGGCCGAAATCGTGGAAATGATAATGACAACACCAGGGGATATATGTCGTCCACCCCCGTGTGGGTCGTTATTGTGTTTGAGTATCCTGGAGGAGGGGATATCGCACTCCATGATTCGACGATCGCGGGAAGATATTTATCAATGATATCGCTGAGTGGTATTTTAATTTCATCTATATCAAGCCACGGTAATTTAAAAGTCGGTAATTGGTCGCTTGTGATCTTGAAATAATCAATAAATTGATTTCTGTAGAAACCGAAGCTGTCGTCGATCGCTGTTTGTATCACATATTCATGAAATAATTCAGCGTCAGCGACTACTTGGTTGATATGTTGTATCGTTGAAATGATTTGCTATTAAGATTATCATTGGGGAACTCGTGTGCGTACTTTTGCAATAATTGCCTAATTTTTCACACATACGCATGTGTTCGTGTTTTATGTCTTTGGCCTGTACGATATGGGAATAGTCTCTTTCTTTTCTGTCTTTTCCAACGATACGTATATCATCTACTACCCATTAGATATATACGCAAATACTAGTAAATAATTGGCTGGTAATTCACCAAACGATTTTGATCTAATATTGGGCCGACTATTATACACTCGCAATTGTGCCAGTGCTATTTCAAGAGATCTACCGCTCGGTACTCAAATCGGTGTAGGAAAACTAATATCAAAATTCTGGATTCGATGATGCCGCGGATATCATTGTAGTGGTAGACGGTGCGGTGTTTACAGCTATTTGTTATAGTAATCCTCGAATGTCACTGTCTGCCATTGATCTTTTGTATACCCTTGATTCTAACTGGGGTCTTCCCATGGCGTGTCGTAGTGATGGAGGCACTGGGGGTGTCGGTGTTGCCTCATTGTAAATGTTATTCATCGTAACAAATTCGCAGTCTGTAATCAAAGCATCATTCAACGCCGACGATATCAGCGATGATAATCTGGTGTACGCATGTGTTACCGTGGATAGCAACACTGTATACTCATGTAATTTATCAGTCGCGCATGTCTATAATTTCTTGGCAATGATATTAGCGATACCAGCAACCCCTGTTATAACCGCCATACCGATTCATACCTCTGGCTCTATCACGTAGGTGGCTGATAATGTGCCGATTAACGTCATCCTTCCAGCAACTACGGCTGATGCAGCGTACACAGCAACGTCAATCACCACAATGCGTCCACGGTATTCTTTTGTTTTATTTTGGCATATACGTGTCGATCATATCGCTCAGCGATCGCTGCCAATCACGGGTTTGATTGAATCTGTAAGCGGAATCGTAATTCATTGAATGGGGAGTGGGCATTATTTGGAATGCCAGCACTCTAAGTAATTGTAATGTGTGGTGAATTTTGAAGATCTATTGAAACTTAATGTGAATAAATTGTGCATTGAAGTTAGCTTAGTCAAGCCAAAAGGTCTTGAGAAAGTTAGCTGATATTTCTCTTATTTCATCTCTGAAACATAAAAGGGTCTACGTTAAGCTTCAGTAGAATCTGACCGAGTCATCATAATGGTATAGTGACACAGCGAACATAGTGTTACAACCGTATCAGTCGGGAGAGGACTTTATGTCAAATAATTGATCTTCAAAGAAAAGCTAATTTCAGCATATGTTAGGCTGTTAAAATCTGATGAAAGACGTGATTATTTGGGCAGGATTTTAGGAACAGTTACTTCCGAATGGTCAGTAAAGAATTAAGGCGTACACTTTGGGAGACTAGAATTTAGGGTAACGACTTACTCAGAATTCTTCAGTTCGACTCTTGCCTTGTGAGAAGACGAAAGGTCTAACTCCGTGGGAACAATAGAATTGTGTTTCCCTCGTTAACAAAGAAAGGTCAGATAGCTGTCTTGGAAAGGAAGTCAGGCTATAGAAATCTGACACACGATTGTGTGGGGAGAAAGAAAGAACAGCATTAAGGTACGCAATTTTAGTTTCAATATAATATTCTATTTTCATTTTGTTTGTTTTATGCAAATGTGTTTGATATGCTTATGGTTCATGTTATGTCTCGATTATTCAAGTTCATAGGTATCTCTTGATGAGAGTTGTATGCAATTTATTCTTAATCTTACAGTTAGTTTATTGATAGAATTGACGGATTGCATGTAATCAGATATTCAATGTGCAGTATTTTCATAGGGATTTATGATGTAACCCAAAGAATGTTCAAAAATGCAGTATTTCATAGAGATTTATGACTTAACCCTAATATGCAGATGTGTCATATTTTTTATGGTTACATAATTGATTTCCTGTGTAGGATGATATTGTTGTCGTGAGTTAATGATAATTGTATATTTATATATATATATGATTTCGCAATGCTTAAATGATCTTGCAGGTTATTGGTTATTGTAGCTAGATTTAGTGAATATTATGCCTTAAGTAACTGAACATTTATCTTATTGGACAGAATTGACTAGTCAGATGTAAATAAGACGTATAGTAATGTATGCTGGTATATACGGCCGCATGTGTCTGTAGCGAACACGTCGTAATTTCTAATCAATTGCCATGCGGCGAGGGCAATGAACTTCAAGCTAAGGTCATTTGTACAAATATAGCGTGTATCTTACCGAAATACAGGAATTTGTAAGGACCGTTATTTGTTAAGATCACATCATGTCAGAATTTGTGCAGTGTGAATCGCCAATCTGAATACGAACAAAGAGAGTTTATGTATATATATATATATATATATATATATATATATATATATATATATATATATATATATATATATATATATATGCAAATAATTGTGAAAACATAACTAGCTCTCGTAATACTCTCGTATTTAAGGAAACAGCTTTATACTCCGAGAGAGAGAGAAAGGAAAGGAGAAAATAAAGGAAAACCCGATGAGTCAAGGGGAAATCCGCATCTAAGAGAGGTCGGAATAAACAGGGGTCAGGAAGAGGACCAAAAAGAGAACGCATTAGACGTGGAAACAAGACGAGAGGAGACAGACGCCAGGTGATGCTGTCAAGCGTGGAATTAACTCTAAATTCACTACTCGTAATATGATGTAAATTGAACACTGCGACTAAATTCTATCAATGTGAATCCGTTGGATTGAAAGTGAAATTTTGGTCATGTATTAATTGAAAGTGAAATTTTGGTTATGCATTAATTGATTACGGTTATTTTAGTAAATCTGTTGTATTAGTTGAAAGTGAAATTTTGGTTATGTACTAATTGATTAAATTTATTTTTATTTATTGGTAAAGGGGGCTCGTAGTTGTTATTTCTTTCAATAACCTTGCTCAGCTATCTGTTAACGTTCCATCTATCCGTCCACACTGGGCAATAACACCGTGGGAGGTCATTCCCTAGTTAACGATCACCAAATCAATTAAGGAGGCTTTAATGTTTAAAGTCCCCCGTTACAATATATATACTATAAACGTTGAGAGTGTATAGTATTCCTTCACCATTTAAATATGACAATATTAAACGGGGAAAAAATGAAAGTAAAAAATCAGTCCTGGTATAACTTCCAGGGCCTGATCAGGTCAAGTGTTTGGGGTGGGGTCCCAAAATTTCAAAAGGGCCCTGACTTTCAACGAAAGAGCGCCAAAAATCTATGTGTCTGTTTACTCAAAGTGTGCATAATACCCAATACACGTGCGCAAAAATAAAACAATGGTCAAATTTCAAGTGACAAATGACTAGACTTATGTGTGTGTACGTTTATTTTAGCAGGGTGAGGACACAATGGAAACCCAAACCCTGCCACCCCGTACACAGAAGGATTTTGGATTTTAAGCTGCACACAACAATATGTGCAAGAAAAAGAGATTATTTGCTCATTTTTTTTCTTCATTAACTTTACATTGTCAGAATCGTGCAATATTTTCATTATTACGACCTAAATAAATAGCAGATATCTGAAACTGATTTTTTTTTCTTTTTCAGGCAAATCAAAAACATGTTGTAAAGGGCACTATATGATTCAGTCCCTACTTAGAAAAGGATTTATCATAAATGATAAACTGTGTCGATTGTTATCGTTTATATTTCACATGAAGTCACATATTTAACATCAAGTCTTGCAACAAACTGCAATTTGTTAACACGACCTTATACGATCATGCGTTTCACTATTATTCATATCATTGTTTCATTGTCAATTCTCGACGCACACAATTCAGAGAGGCTATTCTGATACATGCACTAGCTACTGCGTTCATTGCATCATTGGTTTTCGTTCTTTTCTACTACTTAGTTTAAGACCATAGAGTCGCAATAATACATCATAATCATCTTTATTTACTTCCGTAAAGATTGAATACCATGTTGGTTTACGTATACATATGTCACTTAATTACAATCAGAAAACTGTCATCATAAAGTAAATATCCCCACCCAAAGAATAACCACTGCACTAGTAAATGCAAATAATGAAAGAGGTAGGTAAAATAAACGACAGAAGGAATGAAAGATTATTTGTTTAAAAATGCAACTTCACCTGGAAGATTGAAATATTAATTACTGAACGAAGCAATTGTATATTACTGTGTTACTGACGTAAGTCTGACCATGTCTACACGTAAAGATACAAAATAATGTGACATTGAGTCATACACATACATAGTGTTCAAGACGAGAAAGTTAGTGATTATTGACAGGCGCGCTAAAGTTGGCGCTGTTAATATGCATTTGTCATTTGCATGGAAATTTGTTTTTCTTTGTCAAGCAACCTGCTTTCATGATGGATGTGTAATGGTCATGTGACGATTCTTCATGGTTCAACAAGCAACGTTTCTAAACTCTTTCCATAATCCAGATAATCCAGTCAACATAGAGCTCACAAGGAAAATCATTAGTAATTGTTCCTATATGGAGAATATTTGTCAAGATTGTGCTATAACATCTATGATGTTAGTTAAAAGAGTTGACTTATTCAGATTACTAAATATAGCAACTACCTAATTCTTCGCAACATAAGATTCGTGCGCAAGACAATTATCGAACGTTTCAAGAAAGACACATTAATCTAAGTAACAATTTTCCTACGGAAGTTAAACAAATTTAGGACAACAAAAAATTTGCGCATACTATTTCATCTTCAAGTTGGATCCAAGTTAGCATAGACTGTTACATATGTGAATTGAAAGTGCGAAAATTTTTTTAGGAATTAGCTCGCAAAATAGCTTTCATTTACCTTTTTCCGTTCTAAATCGAGCAATTTCTAAGTTCATTCACATAAAAGATATTAAGGAAAGCAGTTTCTTTTGTATCAACAAACGTAAGTTAGTGGCTTTAGTCCAAGATGAATTCCACTTAACCACGCCTTTCAGAGAAAAAACACAAACGTGTCATTACGACATGAATCATCTGTCTGCATTTTCTCTGCATTGGACTTAAATTTATTGACCTTAAAATATCAACATGTGCGACAGACGTGTCTTCATTTATTAACCGATCTCCATGGAGATATGCATACACTTGGTAAAGTTTTTATGTTTCCCCAGACCTTAAACAGCATGATTTGAAACATTTACGACAAAATGTCATCCCGTCAAATTATTTACCATGCCGAATCTTCCCAACATGATGTAAGGGTTCCAAAAATTGTCTGGAAATGCGGTCTGTACACAATAAAATCTTGCATATCCTGACTTAGTTCTAATATTGGTACCCCAGCCTCCTTTGTCTGTGGCTAAGACATCACTGCTAATCCGAGCCTTGAAGTGGCGCTATTCCAGACTAAGAAATAGCTCGATGTATATATTTAGAAAGGAAACGTCAAAATGACTCTTCATTGTCCTACGTCATGTTTCATGAAAAAGAATTCGGATGTAGCATAGATTTTGTTGGAACTGGTCAGAATGACATATGAATTCCTGTCGATACCTATTATTTTTCCAGTGATGAGGCTATCCTAATGCTTTACCATTAAACAATAATGGCAAACTGTATCACATGCCTTTTGTGTTTAACAAAATTACGAAAATGCAAGGTTCCAAGATCTGGTGCATGGTTTCTTGTAAATTTTGAATGTATCGGTAATGTAATCTAGTCCTTCTGACATTCTTGCTGTATTCAGTGTTGATAGCATTTATGAATTATGTTATCCGGCCCATCAGCACCGTTACACTACTATGCCATTCATCATAAAGAGCAACTAATTATACGAGTTTTAGAGTGGGACGAAATGTTTACTTAATTTCTTCATACTTTGCACTTGATCACAACCATCAGCATTTGCATGTTCCGGTAGCAACATCGAAATAGTGCGAACAATTAATACCCGACTCAGTCGTACTAACTGAGCGCAGGCAGGCAGCTGACGTCCATTTTCGAGCTGTTCAGAAGGAATATTCAAACACGGTACCTTCACAACACTGTCTCTAAGCCACATGAACGACTGTCTGTCACCTGCCAGTGATTACAGGACGCTTGAGCGTCGTCTTAAATTTTTCTAACATACGGATACCTTCAGTCTGTTTTTATTTGTTCAAGTAAAGGAGTATTTCCTTATCGGACTGTTTTTCTGAAGTTATTAAAGATAGGTACACTATATAAAAACAGAATGGTGCACGAGGCCCATACGTTGAACATAGACTGGTGTGCCCGACGGTACTGGAATGTTCGCCGTTCACATTATCAGATTTTTCTTACATACGGGTATCTTGGTCTGATTTTATTTTTTACCAGGCACTGACACTGAAAATACAATATTGGACTGTTTCGCACAATAATGCACAAAGTTATATTATAATAGCTGAATAGCGTACCAGTCCCTCACGGAGTAAAAGCAATGCGTGTGTGTGTGTGTGTGTGTGTGTGTGTGTGTGTGTGTGTGTGTGTGTGTGTGTGTGACTTGAATTTTTAGTGTAGCTTTAAACATTTTTCAGTCATATCGATGTCTGCAGTGTGGCAGTTTATAGTGATATCTAGCAATGGGGCATCATGCCTCAGACAAGTAGCTTAATGTCCCACCCAGTCACATTATCCTGAAACCAGGTCGACCACTCGTAACACTAACTTCTTAATGCTGAGTGCCAAGCGAGGCAGCTGTTAGTACCATTTTTATAAGTCTTTGGTATAACTCTGCCGGGGTTCGAATCCGCGACCTCCCGCATCCGAGGCGAACGCTCTAACCACATTGACCACCGGAGCGGTCCTAAAAAAAGCAATACACAAGATAACATCTATTTTTATCAACATCTATTTTTATCGATACCATGCCCCTTCCCGATTCATGCCCATGTATAACGTGGAGGAGGTGGGTTGGGTTGGGGTGGCGAAAAAGAACACAATAGTAGTGTTAGAGCAATATGCAAGCTCTGAAGAGAAGCTAACAATAATTTGTTGCAAATGGATTGATTGTATTTGCCTCATGCTCACCATTCTTCGGTCAGACATGGAATTTAAAGTGGATGCGTCAATGAATCAAACACTTTATAGGATCGCCTCAAAATAGATTTGAATAAATTTTCATTATTAATGTTAGCAGATAAAATTAGCGGAAACACTTCACTGACCACATTTTTATCAAGTTCATAGTTTTATCTTGAATTTGTTTTTTTTGTTTTTTTTTTTTTTGTTTTTTTTGTCTGATTCAATTCGTTTAAAAGGCGTGAAATTAAGATTGTGTTCAATGGAAAAATATTCAAAAATCACGTTGAAAGAAGTTGAAATGTATGTAGGCCTTCCCCGTCCTAAACAGAGCATGACTGCGAATAATATGTAGTCTGCGACCCGAATTGCTGGTAGACCTCAAGATGCATTCACGTTAGTTTTTGTGGTGATAGAAGAATATCCACATCTGTCACCAATTTGATGAAATCTTTTTAATGCTCTGTAATTTACTCTTCAAGGAAAAAACAGTTTTGATCTGCAATTATTAAGATAAAAATGATAAAGCAAGTCATTTGTTCTGTAAAGGGATCATAGTGGTCATTCATTTTTTTTACTGACTAAATGTTTGCCTTATAACGTTCTCTCTCTCTCTCTCTCTCTCTCTCTCTCTCTCTCTCTCTCTCTCTCTCTCTCATATTGTTGTCAACTGTTGTATTTATGTTGTTTATGGATTTAATGCCATGTTTCAGCGCATGATAGATTATACATGGCTGGAGAATGTACCCCGGGGAAACTCCGGTAAGAAACACCCACCCATGGAAGGCTACTGGAAAGCTTTCTCACATATCAACATGGCCCAGCCCGAAACTATACCCACACGGACAGAGGTGAAATAGCTGTGATCGGTAAAGGAGAGCGCTTTAGACCATTAGGACACGGGGGCCCCGAGTGGCCGTGTGGTCTAAAGCGCTTTCCGTTACGGATCACTGCCATCTCACCTCTGTCTGCGTGGGTTCGAGTCTAGGATTCGGCGAATGTGGATATGTGAGAAAGCTTGCCAGTAGCTTCTCGTGGGTCGGTGGTTCTTTCCGGGGATTTCCCGGTTTCTTCCTCCACCATTAATACTGGCCGCCATGTATAGCCTATCGTGTGCTGAAATATGGCGTTAAGCCCCACAACAACAACAACAACCATTAGGCCACCCGGGGAACTAAATTATCTACTACGATTACAATTGCTTTGGCAAAGTATGTCCGACAAGCTTGATGGCTTCTAGCTCAGTTTAATATACACTGTTGCATGTATGACCACGCAGTTTTATGTGCGCACTCGCATTTATCACAAATGTTAACACCGATCAGAAATGCAATGACCTACCTTTTCTTGCTAAATTTGCTATACGATGTGGTTTGATCAAGAACTACACGGGCGATATAGGCAAGACATCATACAACAGAATTTCAAGTTGATTAATTCTTAGCTCATACCTTTAAATTTTTGTCTGATCAATAGCGTGAAAACAAAAATATTCTTTCGTTTGGTTTAAAGTTTTGTTTAATGCAGTATGTTTCTCGCGTTTATTCTTGTATGTATTATAACTGCATTACTTTGTAGCTGCAAATCACCAATGTTTATGAACGAGCAAAGAACTATTTTAATTAATAATGGTCCCAGCCTTCATTTGGTGTCACCATTAGGATAAAATAGTTTTGATGTTCATTTGAGTGGGAGTTTAGTGCCTTTCTCATGGACACACCCGGGCAGTTTGGGGTGGGTAGGTGGGGTCAAACACGAGACCATTTAATTATGATTATGAGGCTATACCAGCTAATGATAGACTTGTTTTGTTTCTCTCTTGTTCCAGTGTCGTGGGCACTTATGTTCGGAGATTCTTACCTTGACCGTGACGGGTTGAATGTGAGTATTGTTCTTTGAAATGTATGTATTTATGTATGTGTGTTAATATAAACCTCAGTTGCCTGAATTGCTCTGAAATTGGATTCTAGCCGGTAGAGATTCAAATCATCCCTAATGAAAATGAAGTAAATAACAAAGAAAATAATTTGAGGCATTTATACATCTGAGCACCTCGGGGAAGCTTACTGTGGTTGTCCAAATAGATAATACCTCTTTAGCTAATTCATCCGTACAAATAATATTGTTTTAGTGGCATTAGATCAGTCTCATACAAGTTACAGTGTAATGTTATGTATATGTATATATTTTGTAACTCCTGGTACTTGTAATATTTATTCATGGCTGTATAATCGTAGGGATTGTCTTTAGTTAGGTTTTGCCTACGTGACAAGGGTCTGTGTTAGGAATATTAAGAACCTAAAATTACATAGGATCTATAAATAGATGGTTACATATGTGCTGACAATTACTAATAATAATAAAATTAATAATAAGACTTGTTGACGACTTTGGGTTAATTTCTCATTGGCTGGTGGGGTTTTGGACGGTTCTAGGAGAATTAAGTGATTTACCATTGGCTGGTCCAGGTCACATAAATAGGTGTTTCGAAGTTTTTATTATGATCTGTCACTTTGTTAAATATAGTCATAATAGAAGGTGTGTATAAGGAGAGAACTGAGCAATCAAATTTCATTACTATTTTGTTATTCTTATTTCTTGTGTTTCTGTTGTAACATCAAGTCTGCAGACACGTTTTATGTTGTACCTAGATATTATTTGAGAGCAAAAACATTTGTTTGGACTATTCACTGGATATAGAATGTGCTCATTTTTTGGACTATAATATCATTCTGGAACTAGTGTGAATTATTCAAAGGAGTTCTGGACAAGGCCATTTTGAAAGCGTCACGATTCTTGACGGACTAGTCCATTTCCTGTTCTGACATTTATACGGAACTTTTCATTCTTTTGGACTTTAATAAAACTCTTTCAGAATTAGTTTGGATTCATTTCATAATACTCTAAGTTTCTATCATATTTTCTTTTATAACTTTGATAATCAAATTTTTGTTAAGTTTTACAAAACTTTTTGATTTTGCTTCTTTCTGTTACTTAGTTTATGACCATAGATTCGTAACAGTAAATATCTATTTTGTTATTGCAGTTCTGGTGGGACTGAGAACCATGGAGATGTACAGCGGCCATTTGATGAGTGACACAGATTGGAGATTGGACACAAGTCGGGCGGATCAACCATGTATCCAAATTGCATACGAGTGCAATTTAAATTTTAATTATCACTCGATTTTTAGTCAGTTTGTGAAAAGCATGCAAATCTGTTTCATAATTGTGACCTCTATTTGTCCAGTGACGTCAGCGAAGATGCGTTAACTCAATATATTTACGCGGCAAGGTTTTCTTCCACCATGATTTTATAATTATTTTCTTTTGTATTTCAGTATATACTGTATAAGAAAAAAAACCCCCAAACATAAATGATTAAAATATTAACTTCTAGTCCTAGAAGTGACATGAAACGATGTGCTATTTAAAATTCTTAATTTGTTCCAGCTATCAATCTTTAAAGACATTAAACATCAAAAGAAAACGAGCTTGTCTGAGCGCTGATGTGTACCATAGTGCGTAATATTAACGCATCTATTCATTTTTGTTTTAATTTTGATGATAATTAAGAATAGATTCTTTATCAAACTTTCTTAGGAAAATTACAATTCATAGTAAAGTATTTTTGTCTTTTTACTAGTGCTCTCTGATTGTAACAACATAAATATTTCACTTAATAATGCACACGGTTATTCAACATTATACATCAAGAATCAATTTTTTGAAGTAACGCTATTTGCAAGGTATCTCAGTTTCGAAATTCACATTAATTCGTACCTATGCCTGCCAATTATTTAAATAAACAACATAAAATATTGTGATTCTTTTTTTATATTTCTGAACACTACCAATGTAAAATGTACATGGCGAATGACAGCACGCACCTGCCAATAACAAGAATAATAATAATCTCCAAACACGTCCGTCGTACAAGGACAAAGTCTCAGAACATTGTCACATTATTGAGTAGTACACATTTGGTTGTCTGAGTAAACGAACAGTATGGGAACCAAAGTAAAGTCAGTTATAACTTATGGTTAGGAATAATATTAAGTATAAATTGATTTTTTTTTTTTATTATTATTTCAAGGACAACGTATTTTAAACGTTGCGTTAACTCTCATTTGTTCATTATTCTGAAACCAAATGGAGTCACAATTTAACTGGTTCGGTATTTTTAATATCACTTTCTACATGGTGCAAATAAATGTTCTCCTTCTACCTGTTTGAGGCTCATGTTTACTTTGCGTCTCATTTTTACATTGAACTCGGATATATATACAGCAACTCATTCTGTAATCCTTATAGTTGAGTGGGATAATTTGTATCTTGAAACTCTAGTAATAGTAGTAGCAGCAGCATTAGTCTATTGCCGTCCTAACAATAACGACATATAGTATCTACCGGTTTTCAAGGCTGAGAAGAAATGAACAAATAAATAAACCCAGTAAATCATTCGTCTCCGCCCTCTAACGAATGAATTGTTAATAGTTCGTCATCGTAAGTTCTTTATTCATCCCAACTAAGATTTATTGCTCTCAAATGAAAGTAAAGAAATTTGACAACAAAATAAAAACCAATCTTGCAATACATAAAAATAATAATGATGGATTTAATTATAGTAGTAGGTACATCTAGATGGCGCTTTAAAGCATAGTCACTATGTGTTTTGTTTCAGTTTTCATTTTTATTTTACTGAGTTTTCAATTGTTAATTCACCCTAGAAATTAAGCAGAAATACACAATTTCAAAGATGTTGAAGCAGCTTGACTGCTAAAAAAAATCTATAAATTTAAGGTGCAAATGATGAGAAGATGACAGAAATATAATAGAGACTTGTTTGCAACTACTACACTGGCACTATTACAAAGATTTGTATGAATAACTATTGTTACGTATATGTAATTTAATTACTTGTGTGTTAGTTTAATTTTTTTAAATTTTATTTTTGTTTCATTACATATTATTGTAATGATAGCTTTATTCACTGGATTTGACATTTTTCCGGAAAATTCAGTTCATTTCTGTTTTGACCTGGTAAATAACCACTATTGCTACATTGTATTCTTAGCTGACTTAGTTCTGGATCTTGATTTAGAACTGGTAAACAACTTTTTTTAAATTTCTTTCCTAGAGTGAAAATCATTGGTCGTAATCAAGGTCATACTTGACTTGCGTGTCAGTTCTATGTAAAGAATTTTTAAAATTTTTTTATTCACTCTTATAGATTCGTTCAGTAGAATCAAATTCGTCCATGGCGTACGTGACAGCCGACATGTGGTGTTACTACGCCATTCGAACTAAGTGACCACGTGACCTCATCATGTGATCTAAAATTGCGGGTTAAAACTGATGTTTCATAGTGATTTCAGTCAGTCGTAAATCATACCTTCGGGCTCAAATGTAATATGTTGTTGTTGTCAGTTTTAATTGAGTTTTTATTTAAAATAATTTATTTTCCCTGGAGACTTAATCTAGTGTTCATCAAAATTCTTGGACAAAGACATTTACTGAAAATTATTCGGAATTCTAAAGTCGGAATATTATATTTAGTGATTCAGAAAGGAACTGTTGACACGACAGCACATAACAGGTTATAGAAGACGTCATCGCCTTCCATCTTGGAACTTCATCAGGATTCGAACTTCGATTCATTTAGAACTTTTTAGTGATAGGACTTATATTTTTAAATTCTAGGATTCATTTTTGGATTAGATTTACAAACCGTAAGTCCTTTTTCATATTTTTACCTTGTTTTCTAGGGAAATAAATTATTGTTAAAATTTACAAAGCTTGTTGGCTTCACTCTTTTCTTTGTTACTTTGTACGAGCCTAGACACGTAACACTACAGAATATATATCTCATTTCTTGAATAAGAATAAATATTTAAAAAATGCAAAAAACTGCATTTACAGAAAATATAATTGTACAAAAATAGACTACACCAGCGATGTTGTAAGACCCTTCACAAGTGCATATATAAAAACGTCTGAATTGTAAACTAACCCACAGCTACACCTATACCAATTCTGCTCTGTCCTGCTGAGACAGAATCTATTCAGGCAACAAAACCACATAAGTATAATTTGGTAAATTCAGCAAATTCTACTGGTAAAATTAACTTTACTATTTCATCGAAGCTTACAGTGGTGGTCTAATCGTAAATTAAGAATGTTAAAAACAACATAACGTGTTTACTGTGTTGGTCGAATCGTAAATTCAAGGATGTTGAAAAGCAACATACCGTGTGACACGATGAAAACTATCGAGTACTGTATAATGTATAATGTCGATGATATTTTTCATTTCGCGCATTTATGGATGGAAAACCTTGAACATGACAGCACAAAAAATAAATAATTGACACAACAGAATTTAAAATTCAACATGGCATAGGGTGTGAACTGTATACAAGTACAAAGCGTCATCTTTAAGAATCAGCAACCTTGGCTGAAGTTCTACATATAGCTAAATACTTCACTCAGAGAAAAAAAACAACAAACCTAACGATTTTGAGAAGAACTCACTTAAACTGATGAACAATACAGTATTCGGTAGACAGATGAAAAAGTTACTCAATCATACAATTGTGAAAATTTATACAGCTTATGGTAGATATGCAGCGTTGGATTTAGGCAATTAGTGCAGGTACAAAAATTTACAAACGAACATGACGATATGGTGTAATTACTTCTCAGAGATACTGGTTCACAATGTGTTAGTGCTGAACAAAGTTTGCTTGATAACACCAAAGAAAACATAGTTTTGACGACACATGCTAATATTAAAAGACAACATAAACAGCGTCTATTAACTTAACTAGACATTGTTGGCCTATTCAACGTTGAATTAAATGGAACACCAGAAATAGAGTTTGTTGGTTTGAGGTAAAAGGAATCCAATTTAGACCGATAAAGATGACACGAAAGTCTGTAAATGTATTTAAAAATACATTTGATTAAGCATATATTATGATTTCATATGTACAAAGATTGTCTATTGAATCACTAATACAAATTTTACAATGATATTCCGTAAGTCGTACCAGCATGATAAAATGAATCAAGCAATTATGTCATGTGCTGTTGATAATCCATATTTAGTAAACATTATAGATAAAGTGCCTTACGACTATTGGCTGCTTAAATTAATCAAATTTTAATAAAATAGCTCTTTGCATTAATTAAATAGAAATGAAACACATACTAGACGCACCTATTGTAAAATACATGTGTTGCAGTGGCATATGTCAAATTAAAAATGTAAGTGAAATAACCTACACTCTGAAACTTTCAATTATGTTAAAGGTTTTGTTTTTTTCTTGAAAGAGATATAAACATATGTCGAGCCTGTAAAATAAAACACACGTGATCTTTAAAGATACATACTACAAAATTATGAAAGACTGGTATTCCTACAGCATTTAAATATGACATAATTTGACGAAGAAAATGAAAGTAAAAACAATCCTGGTATAAGTTCCTGAGGGACTTCATTATCAAGGAACAAAGTTCCATGAGAGACTTCATTATCAAGGTACAAAGACAGTTCCTGGGGGACTTCAGTATCAAGGTACAAAGACAGTTCCTGGGGGACTTCAGTACCATGGACCAAAGACAGTTCCTGAGGGACTTCAGTATCAAGGTACAAAGACAGTTCCTGGGGGACTTCAGTACCATGGACCAAAGACAGTTCATACTGCAGTTCCTGAAGGAACGAGTCAACAAGATTTTTTTTTAAAAAAAAAAAGACACCGAAAACTAGATGGTGAAGGGCTAATGAAGAAAATGTAGCAGAGTAACCATCCTACAACATTTGGGGGCGGGGAGTATGTTAAAGGCACACATAATTACCGAACGAAAAACGTGAAGAGAATTACTGATGAAACAGAAAGTCGAATGAATATTCTATAATAACAAGAATTCGTTAAATTCAATACTGACAACGACCTGATACACATCTTCCAATAAGAGGCAAGACTGGAATCATAGGAAACATAATTCGTCTAATCCGAGGACATAGTCACAAACGTAGGCAACAATGGTATAACAAGCCTCTTTGCACAAACCTGGTTCTGAAAAGTCAGGCCATGCTTTGAAACAGTCATTCCATACATACATGAGGAGCAGTTATAATTAGGTGTCGGCAGCCTTTTGGTATGAGTGCCCCGAACGGTGGTACACACGCGCATTTGAAAGGCACGCGGTACGAGTTGAAGTTTTAGTTGAATGTACTAAAAACGATAATTAAATTAAAGGGACGAATACGACTTGGCATACAACACTCTACAGCTTTGCGAACCTGTCACAGAAGTTCTAAAACATTGCGGCTGCCCATAGGGACGTCATATCTCATTTAATCCAAATATTATTCAGAAAGCAGCAGAAACTTTCAAGTCGCCAGAAAAAGTTAAGAAGGCCACCAAGAAAAGACATAAAAAAGCATTTTAAGTATCGCAAAGCACTATGTTAAAGAAAAGATGTGATAAATAAATAGTTGATATCTGAAATAGATTTGATCTTTTTCAAGTCAAATCAACAAGTGACGAATACATGTGATTCAGTCCTTATTTAAAAGGGACTTATCATGAATGACTCATCCAACCAGTTGTCTGCCGTAAAGAGTATAAAATCGTGAAATATCAGCTTCCTTGATGTTCGTTTGTTTTACTAATCGCACAGTTTTAAATATGCACTCATACTCCTCCACGAGAACATCTCTGGTGCTATATATATATGTTGCTATATATATATATATGTTTGTAATTTTAATAATACACTCGCTGAGTATGAGAACATCACTAGTGCAGTTTTGCAACTCCAAAGATACTCTTGTCGAAGATCACGAAAACATCACGGGTTCAGTTGATTCAATCAATAAACTAATAGAGAAGCATGAGAACATCACAAGCGAAGTTACTATTTTAGTAAAACTTTGTAGTAGTAAACAGATGTCGCATTCTAGATGTCGCTGTCGTTTTCGATAATTTTTTTCTTCATAGTATTACTACTCTATGGTCTTAAACTAAAAAATGGAAAAGAGCGAAGACCCCACCCAAACCCCCCCCCCCCAAACAATTTATTTCACTAGAATACAAAATGAGAATTTAAAAAGAACTTACAGTAATGCGAATTAAATCCAAAAGAGTCCAGAAAGTTCAGTCACCAGTCGTAAAGTTCTAATTAAATTCCTGTGGTGTTCAAAATAAAATCCAGCTCTAAAGGTGTTGATATACCTGTAGTGGCCTGTGACGTGGTGATGTGACAACATTCCTTTAATGAATCACAATAATATAAACTAAGATGTCGTTGTCTGAATTCACTATAATTCCAAGTTAATGCCGCTGTCAAAGAATATTATTGAGCACTTTGTACTTCGAGAGAATAATATTTTTAATAAATATTTCCAGCCCAAATCAAATACTAACACAACAATAAGACTGATTCTGTTTCAAAATCTTACAGCACGAATGAATAATTTCTATATAAACAATATGATAAAGCTCTCTACTTGACTTAGGCCACAATTAGCATTGTCTGGAAATACTATGTCTTAATGGAATTTTCCAGTTTAAAACCATCCGTTACTAAAATTATAATATAGAATGTAGTAAACATCAGGTAGGCTAGGTACTTTTTTTTGGGGGGGGGGGGAATTCCAAAAACCATGACCCAGACCTTAATAAATATGTTTACTTCTATTAATAATGATCCCAATATTAAACCCACACTCGTAAAGAAAATATTAGCTATGTATAATTTATTTACTAAAACAAAAACATCATCCGTGTCTCTAGTCAAGAAAACAACTTTGGACACAGTCAAGTACAAAATACAATTATCCACAGCATATAATGAATAAAAAAAGCTAGAAATAAAAATTAATTATATATAACATCAGTTAAAGTAGAAACTGAGTCATTTACAGTTGAAAACCGTGGTTTATGTAGCAGTCAAACTGTCCAAACATGTCCAATTTTATATTTTAGTCGGTTTCCACTGTAAATTAAAAATTGAAAAATTGGCAAAAAAAAAAATGACGGCGCTTGAGCAAAATTTGGCATTATCTATACTTTATTGGCAACACCACCAACAGCACGAAAATTTCACACAGGACAATTAACAGATACTCATTGAACGTCAAATGAAAAGTGGACAATAGTTAATTATGAAATGTGCAACAGACCTATACATAACATCATAATCGTCTTTATATACGTATGTAAAGATTGAATACTATGATGATTTAAACATATATCTGTTGATTACAATCATAAAGCTGTCATCAATAAGGAAATACCCCACCCACAATTACTAATATATACAAATAATGAAAGATGTGGGCAAAATATACGACACAAAGAAATGAAAGAGGAATTATTTAAAGATGCAACTGTAAATGACACAATGAAACATGAATTATTTAAAGTTGCAACTTTAAATGACAGAATGAAAGATTAATCATTTAACGAAGCGATTGTACATGACTATGCATCTGATTTAATTATGACCATGCTCACAAAAATATCGACACATAATAATGTGCCATTGTGTCATTAAAAGTGATCACGTGATAAGCATAATTTAGTGATAAATACTTACGTCATCATTGTGTTAAACATAGTGTTCAATACTTGAAATTAAGGGATTATTGACAGGCGCACTACTATTATGCTATTAATATGCATTTATCAGTTGCATGAAAATTACATTTTCTTGTCAGGGCACGTTCCCGTGAAGGATACGGACAAGGAGGATGTTTAATGGTCATGTGACGATTGTTTATGGTTTAACACGTAGTAGTGTTTCTAATAACTCTCCATAATCCATATTATCTGGTAAACATACAGCTCACAAGGAAAATCGTTAATAATGGTTCTCATATAGAGGTCATTGGTTAAGAATATGATCTATAAGGCTAATTTATTGAAACATAACTCTCACAAGAGACGAATGTGCTTTGTAATAACCAGGAACTGCGTGATGTGATGTGCAAGTTACATTTATTTAAAACTAACCAATAATCTCCCAATTAAAAGAAGCATGTTAACAGAGGAATCAGTCCCTGTAACAAAGGAGTCAGTCCCTGTAACAAAGGAGTCTGTCCCTGTAACAAAGGAGTCAGTCCCTGTAACAAAGGAGTCTGTCCCTGTAACAAAGGAGTCAGTCCCTGTAACAAAGGAGTCAGTCCCTGTAAGCTATTAAATTCTGAGTCTGAATAAATGAGCTTTGCTTCAGATAAATCGTGTTATCAATAATTGTACGAGTTAGTTTCTTACATGTGAACAACTTACAGTATAATCTTGGATGATAATTACAAGAGTTTACTTATTCATATTACTAAATATAGCAACTAAAATAATTCGCAGCAAAAGAAAAATAGAATAAAAACACTTTAAGCCAAGCAACCATTTTTTTCCGTAAGTGAAAAGAAACCTATGACAGAACAACAATATGTCCATACTTATTCCATCTTCGCGTTGGATCAAAGTTAACATAGGCTGGTGCATATGTGAATTGAAACTGCCTGCATGTCAAAAATACCATAGACTGGTACATAGGTGAATTAAAAGTGACTGTATAATTTTAGCAATTAGCTCACAAAATATATTACATTTATCTGTTTCCCGTTCTAATAAAAAAAAAAAAAATTAGTAAGCTCACTCACATATAATATATCAAGGAAAGCAACTATTATGTATAAACATACAGAAGTTAGAGGCTTCAGTCTTATGTGCCTTCCACGTAACCATCCCTTTCTGAGAGAAAAAAAACAAAAAAACAAAACATGTTTCCTTACGACATAAATCAACTGTTCGTATGATATATGCATTGAACTTTACCGTGGCATACTTACGGGGGTGGGGGGGTGGGGGCGGCAGACGGGGTGGTTGCCCCTGGCGCGATAGGTCTTCAGCCGCAAAAACCCCCTTGGGCTTTCATCGTCACCCCTGGCGCCATTTACCCTTAGTACGCCACTGGAACTTAAATTTATTGACCTTCAAATTTTATTTATGAATTGATCTCCGAGGAGGTATGCATATATCTGGTAACGTTATTATTTTTTCCCCAGAACTTAAACGACGTTAAGATGAAACATTTACGACAAAATGTCATCCAACTGAGTTATTTACCATGCTAATCTTCCCAGCATGATGTAAGGGTCCCAATTTTTTTTTCTGGAAATACGGTCTGTACACAATAAATCTTGCATATTTTGGCTTAGTTCCAATATTGGTACCCCTACCTCCTTTGTCTTTGGCTAAGACATCACTGCTAATCCGAACCTTAAAGCGGCACTATTCCAAACTAAGAAATAGCTCGATGTGTATATTTAGAAAGGAAACGCCGAGATGACTCCTCATTGTCCTACGTCAATGTTTCATGAAAACTAATTTGGATGTAGCATAGAGTTTTATTGGAACTGGTTAGAATGGCATAGGAATTCCTGTCGATATCCTAGATCAGTGGTCGAACTACAGGCCTGCGGGTCATTTTCTTGTGGCCCACGCGGTCCAGCTTACAGGCCTGCTGGTCATTTTCTAGTGGCCCAAGCTCATACAAAAAGGTCAGTTAAATAATTATAGCATCATTCTATATTATATACGTATGGCACACGAACTTTACATGTTTGGTCCATGTGGCCTTGAAGATGCTGGACCACCCTGTCCTATATTTTTCCAATGATGATGTTGTCCTAATATTTTACCATTAAATAATCATGACAAACTGTATCACACGCCTTCTGTGTATATAAAAATTCTGAAAATATTAGGTTTCACGTTGTGGTGTATGGTTTCTTGTAAACTAGAACGTAGCAGTAATGAAGTCTAGTTCTTCTGACAACCTTGCTGTCGAACAGTATTTACTGTTGCTAGCATCTATATCAGCATCGTTTCTAATAAATTTTGTACAATGTCATTCATCACGTGTAGCAACTAATTATACGAGCTTTACAGTGGGACGAATTTATTTACTTCATATCTTGCTACTTAGCACTTGATCACAACCACAATAAACATTCCTATGTTCTGGTGCCACACCAAAACGTCATACAAGCAACATCGATATAGTGCGAAAAATTAATATCCGACCAAGTGGTAATAACTGACCGGAGGCAGGCAAATGAAATCCATTTACGGTCTGTTTTGAAGGAATATTCAAACATGGTACCTTCATCACACTGTTTATAAACCTTGTGAACGAATGTCGGTCACCTGCCAATGTTGTAACCAGAGGACACTTTATTAGATTTGTCTTACATACGGTATCTTAGTTGGTTTTTATTTACCAGGTACACGTTGTTATCATAATCGTGAACCCGACAATACCTGCCTGTTTTCTCACCTAAATGCGACGCAGTGTTGTGTTATCGTAGCAGAATAGCCTGCCAGTCCATGACGAAATAAAGCAATGCACGCTATAAAAATCTATTTTTATCATTGGTATCATGCCCCTTTCCGCTTCCGGCGCATGGAAGGGGGTTGGGGTTTGCAGAAACGTACAAACCAGCAGTTTTAAAAGCAAAATGTACGCTCTGCAGGGAAGCTGCCAATAACTTGCTAGAAATGGACTGATCTTATTTACTGCATGCTCACACTTCTTCGGTCAGACATGGATTTTAAAGTATCTGCATAAATACATCAAACTCTTTATACGGTCGCCTTAGAAAAAATTTATACAAAATGTCATTATTAATGTTAGCAGCTAAAATTACGAGAACACTTTACTGACCACTGTTTTATAAAGTTTCATACGTTTAAACTTGAATTTGTTTCTTCTGTCTGATTAAAATCAAATTGAAAAGTCATGAAATTAAGATTGGGTTCATTGTCAAAGTCGAAAATCGTGTTAAAAGAAGGACGAGTTTAAACGTATGTAGGGCTTTCCCTGTCTGAAAATATAGCATCATTGCGAGTAACACGACGTCTCATTATGTAATCTGCGACCCGAATAGCAGATAGACATCGAGATGATTTCACGTTAATTTCTGTTGCAGTTTTAATCCGCAATTATAAGAGCAACAGATAATGCAAATCATTTATTCTGTAATGGGATCGAGGGGACCATTCATTGTCTTACCTAGCTAATGTTATCTCTCTCCCTCATACTGTAGTTTTAGCTCGGTTTTCACTTTTTTGTTAATGGGTTTAACGCCATTTATCAGCGCATGATAGATTATACATGGAGGCCAGCAAAACTGAAGGATGAAGAACCCGAGAAAACCCAGGTAAGAACCACCGACGCACTGGAAGCTACTGGCAAGTTTTCTCACTTACCCACACTACCCGAGACTCGAACCCACGTGGACGGAGGTGAGATAACAAGACCACTCGGCCACCCGGGGCCCAAAGTTATATTCAACGATCATAATTGCTTTGGCGAAGTATGCCAGACAATCTTCATGGCTTGAAGCTTCATTTCCTATATACTGTTGCATGTATAGTCCCGCATTTGTATGTGCGCACTCGCGTTTATCACTTATGTTAACACCGATCAGAAATAAACTGTGGTTGCAATGGCCTACCTTTTCTTGCTAAATTGGCTATACCATGTGTTTTGATTATGAACTACAAGGGCGATACAGGCAAGACATAATACAACATAATTTCATGTTGGTTAATTCTTAGCTCAGGCCATTAAATCTGTGTCTAATTATAAGCGTGAAAAAAGGAAAGTATTGTTTCGTTTCATACAATATTTTACTCGGGTCTATTCTAGTTCGTAGTTTGACTTCATCATGCATTGCATTTTAGCCATAAATCGCCTTTTTTAAAAACGAAGAGAGAACTTTTTTAATGATCGATGTTTCCAGCCTGCATTCCGATTATTTTTTCTTACCAGTATTAAATATGGTAATGCATGAAAGGCTAATCGATAAGCCACTAACAGTTACATTCCAAACAAAAATCTAATACAAACGTTCCTCATAAAGATACGCTATCATTGCTTTCACGTTATGTTACTTTAAGTTTTCATTCATGGATGGGGTTTATGATATTCTCTGGCATAAATCTGATGGTACAATTTTTATAACAATTATTTTTTAAAAACGCAATATGGGATGAAACAGAAGTCTATAAACTTTAATGAGAAATAACAATTGCATTCAGACGGATGCAACAAAGGGTAACTACTCATGATCAGAGAAAGACATTTGCCAACTACGCAATTTCATCATTAATGTATTTTCTGCTATTGTTACTTACGTAGATTTTTAATAATAAAGGTCGAGATTTGTACCATGCGTAGATCTTCTGTCAGGACAAGAAATACATCCTGTCTCAGGCATCGCTACATTTCTGAAAAGGTATTCTTAAGTTAAGATTTAACATTAATGTGATTATTTAATAATGTTTTTGAAGTACAGATAGTAGAAACCATAAATATTTCTATACACACAGGCGAATCTCTCTCAGTGAAAATAACAAAAATCTTGAATGGAGAGTTCAGTATTTTTCAAAATATTCCAATCTTGATGATGTCTGCAAAATATTTAGTTAAAAATTAATTGTTGCAAAACAATCACTAGGAAAGACATTTAGCCATGATTAGTAAGGTGAAAGTGCATAAAATTTAGGTGATGAGTTTTCTTTAGGCAAGCAACAGAATAGAAGCACAGAGTTATAAAGAATAATTTAATGTTGTGTGATATTTCAGAATTTAGAACTTTTGTAGACAAAGATTATAAACTAGATTCAACTCCATTTGATACTGCACTGTGATTAGCTCGTGATGATTCTTTTAAGTTTTCGTTGTTGTTGTTGTTTGGGATTTAACGCCGTTTTTCAGAACACGATAATCATGGCGGCCAGTTTAACTGGTTAAGGAAAGCCCCGTGAAGGAGCACCGACCCACGGGAAGCTAATGGCAAGCTTTCTCACGTACCTGCATTGGCTGATCCCCGAGACTGGAACCCACGCAGACAGATGTGAGATGGTAATGATCTGTTAGGGTGAGCACTTTTGACCACTCGACCAGCCAGGGCACCCCTTTAAAGTTAATAGGAGTATAATTGTTGATTGATTATTTCTTGTAATACGCCAAAGGTGGTTTCTTTACCGAGCAATTTCAACCCTGGCTTGAATCCCGCTAGAAGTCACTTGTTTCCCCTTGATTTCCAAGGACGTCTCTACAACTACTGTTGTAAACTAGAAATTTCAACGTGCCCAGACTATAAATAATTTTCCTCTAATTAATACATTATCACAAATCTCAGAACTACACAAAATTTGCCTGCAAACCTCACCGCTGCATGGTTTCTCCTCGTTACATTTCCGTAACGTAGCGCCAGTATTTTACGCCGTGAAAATATACAACTCAGCCACCAAATACAGGGAAATATTTTCCCTACGCTACTCAAGGTCAGTCAAATCATGATTTTTTTCGTTATTTCGCCTGTAATTCTACACCATATTTACCATCATAGCAAAAATAAACAGTCCCTTCTCAATAATTCCATTGTACAATTTACCAGTCTCCAATTATAAATATTGCAAATGGAGTCACACAATCAAACCACAAAGTTAGATTTTAATAGGGACTACTGAGCCCAGGGACACTTGTGCGGCTCTGACCTGAACTCAATAAAACTAAACAATGCCATCATGAAACCTCACGAACACTACACTCCGTGACGTTTGCTTCTAGTAATTGACTTATTATTCGGGCTGAGGACTATATCCCCAGCACCGGCTTCCCATAATCAAATAAGTATCTACAAAAATATAAGAAATCCTTATATATTGTTAATAACTTGGTCTTGTTTCAAATGGTGAATTAATATGATAACAAACGGACAAGCCAGACAAGCCATATCCAAGCATATATATTATGTTGAGAGTGGGACAAGTTCTGGTGATGGTAAGGTTGTAAATAATGGAGAATGACAGAGGTGAATGAATAGGTGGTATTTCGGAAGTAGATTTAGAAGTGCCATGATTGCTTAGTTATTCCAAAGATCACCCATTAGCACCCGAATAAAAATAGTCCCATGTATTGAAGATTTTTCACCGCCAAAATGAAAAGAAAAACATTTGATTGGGGATGAAAACGGAACAAAACTAACCGTGCCCACATTATTATATACGCTGCTATTGAAATTTCAAATTAAAGTTTAAAAAAAGTGTATAATGTAGTATATTTTGATCAAATACTATGGTCACAGTCAGGTATTATATTTAAAACAATTGAATGAAAAAGGAGAAACAACGATTTTTAAGAAGAAAAAAAATTAATACCCTGTAGTTGGAAAAACAGATGGAGAATTTATGTACGAGGACAACTGTAAAATTACATTCAGATAAAATACTCAATCATCAGAAAGACTTATCGTTTCAAGGAGAAAATAATAGATGAAAATTTGTTTTTAGTAAGTATGAACAGGAACACAATGAAATGAATGAAACCTATTTACTGAGCATTTATAGTGTAAGAGTTGTCAAATGATTAATGTATACATTTTAGTACAACAAACACAAATACGGTAACATTCCAGTAGTTGACAGTTACAGATGCGTTATGCATTCCTGTTAAACAGATACCTTTACGAAGACATGAAAGAACAATTATTTTTGTGATACCTTTGATTACACGGAACATTAATAATAAGTCGTTGGTAAACAAGAAATGTGTTGGATTATCCAAAGGCGATATGAAGGGTAAACCCATTTAAGGACTTTTTGTTTTGTTCTCATTGGTGAGCTCTGTTATTTTAGAACCAACAAAAATTTATAAGGGTATGCAAGGGTATTAAAAAGGTGTCATTAAGAAAATTGTGAAAGTTTGTATGCTAGAAAACGCGTTTATTGAATCCAATAATAACTTAACGGGAAATCAGTTTATTGACAGTAAACCGAGACGGGTTGTAAAATGTTGCTTGAAATAAGCTTGTTTGTGAACCAAAGAAAATATTTAGTGAACGAACCAGATATTGTTTCAGGTTTAACTCCATTTCTCAGCGCAAGATAGACCATACATGGCGGCCAGTATAACTGGTGGAGGAAGAACCCAGGAAAACCCCGATATGGACTACTGACCCACTGGACGTTACTGGCGAGCTAAGTAGAAACAAAAATTACCACATGGACACCATTAACGCTCATTACAGATTATTACTTTTGAAGTCCATAATTAAGTACATAAACCACATTTATCAATGTGTACGTTCACTTTTGTTTTATTTGTCTACAGATTCTTTCTTAAATTTATCGTTAATAAGCGTTTTCGTCAAAATTACAATCTGTAGACTTTTTGCCTCTACATTAAAACACAAAACGAAACCTAATATTCTAGAGGTATAGCACGAACTGTTTAATTATATTTCTCTGCTGTGTTATATTACTTCACCGTCTGCAACACGTATTTTGTATTGACGATACAACCCTACTATGGTTCAAGTCCTACTTAGTCAACAGGACACAAATTGTGTCCGTAAATGGAAAACATTCCAGCCTATCTAATCTCTCTTTTGGTGTTCCACAAGGCTCTCTTCTTTGCCCCTTTCTCTTCATTTTATACTATCAGCCGCTCTCAAGTGTCATTGATCCACACCCAATGTCTCACCGATTGTATGCTGATGACTCTCAAATGCACAAATCTAGCTGCCCAAGTGAAGCTGAGGCTACCATCCAAGGTTTAAAGAGGTGGATTTCCGATGTGAAGTCATAGATGACATGTAACAAGCTGCAGATGGATGATGATAAAACTGAAACCACCCTGATCACCACTCAGACATTCTCATTCACATACTTTACCTCAGACAATAACTATCAGCAATACCAACATTAAATTTATGCAGTCAGCAGAAAACCTAGGTGTCACTCTCGACAGCACACTCTAATTACACCAACATGTAATAAACATGCCAGTGATGCATATCTGGCGCTGAGAAGGATCAGATCCATTCGTAATTTTCTTTCGGCTGTTGCCACTTAAACACTTTTGTGTTCCTTAGACATAGCACTTTCAAGACTGGATATTGTAATTCACTTCTATCTGGTTCGTCTCAGTATCTACTACAGAAACTTCAAATATTTCAAAACGCGACTGCTGGGATCATCCTTAGCATACGAAGAAATGAGCACACCTCCCCCCTGCGACCTTCACTTGGTACTCGTTCAATCCAGAAGCAAATATAAATTCTTTTCTCTATGTTACATTTCGTTGACTGGTTCAAGTCCATTTATTATACCTATCTGACCTCACCCAGGTGCATACCCCATCTAGAAACTTGCGCTCCTCTTCCAACACTCGTATTCTCATTCTTTCCACTGTTAAATAAAACGATACCAGGACCTAGCTACGTTGAAGAAATTGCACGTAGATCTTAGACACAAGGACACTGTTATCTCATTAAAGAGTGCTCTTAAAACTCACCCTTTTCGTCTACAAGATTAGACCTAGACTTAAATATGTATACTTCCTTAATTATTGTCAGCATCTTTCTGTTATAAATTTCATGATGATTGCATTTGTAATCTTGTCGATGCATATGTTTTTATATGTTATCTAATACTGTAAAGCGCTTAAAGCTTCTAAAGATTAGGCGCTGTACTAAGTCCACAATAATAATAATAATAATAATAATAATAATAATAATAATATTATTATTATTATTATTAGTTGCTTTCTTTTAAACTTTATCTAACTTCATACATGCGTCTATTATAAACATGGTGATAATACTTTGAAAACAACACGTGAGTAACTTTAACCATTCGTCTAAATTAACACCAGTATGTATCACACATACTTGTCATCTCTTAATAATCATTTCATGTTGCAAGTGTTGTTGACTAAATATGTTGGACAGATGATGATAAAATAATCAGAATAGGAACTATATTCGGTTTCTGTCAAATTTAGTACAAACCTAGTTTTCCCACACTTTGTAACACCGCATATAATCATTTATTGAGGTTCTTTCAAATGTAGTATTTACTAATAAACTGTATTTAAACGTTAAAACATTGTAGAGTTTAGTTGGCTATTTTGCATATTTGTTTATGGACCGGAAACTAAGTAACTATACTTTGTGTGTACTTTTAATTTTGCGCTTCTATTTATCTGTAGACCTGTTCCTTGCTGAACGTGAGGTAATTTATAACGGTTGCCATCCAATCTATTATCGTGCTTATCAGATTAAGCTACTTGCAACGGTAGTCTGTATATAAAATAAAAAAAATAACTATCAATCACGTTTCTAATTCCGAATTATTTTTGTTGTTCGGCAAAGAAATACTCTGTTGCCCCTGTAAATTGTGGCCTCAATTTATAGTCTTGAGGGGGAGAAACCAAAAAGCAAGCATCGTGTTTGGTGTTCCTTCCACAGTAATCGTGATCTTTATATCGCTGGATTGAAGAACTTTTCTGAAATCAGTTTGCAGTGTCAAAACTCGTCTTAAAGTTGATTGTGGTGTGTCAAGGATTTAATTTATTAAAGTAGTAATAACTGCCACATCAATCATTCACGTTCTTGTGGTGTATGTATAGAAGAAGGGAATTATAACGCTGTATTTATCATTAACTGGCTTCGCCGTTGATTCTGACGTAATCTTGTCATATAAGAGACAAATATG
>JAECUM010021718.1:15000-28370 GCA_016617855.1 Megalonaias nervosa | reverse complement strand
TGTCTTTATTTCAGTGTACTGTATTGTTTGTCTTTATTTCAGTGTACTGTATTGTTTGTCTTTATTTCAGTGTACTGTATTGTTTGTCTTTATTTCAGTGTACTGTATTGTTTGTCTTTATTTCAGTGTACTGTATTGTTCTTCTTGCTTTATTTCAGTGTACTGTATTGTTTGTCTTTATTTCAGTGTACTGTATTGTTTGTCTTTATTTCAGTGTACTGTATTGTTTGTCTTTATTTCATTGTACTGTATTGTTTGTCTTTATTTCAGTGTACTGTATTGTTTGTCTGTTTCAGTGTACTGTATTGTTTGTCTTTATTTCAGTGTACTGTATTGTTTGTCTTTATTTCAGTGTACTGTATTGCTTGTCTTTATTTCAGTATACTGTATTGTTTGTCTTTTTCAGATGCCTCATAAAAGACTTTGAAGCTCGACCCTTCTCGTGGGACTTACTTGATCATCCATTCATTAAACAAGTTCCACAAGACACATCACATGTAAGTATCATTCATTCATTAAACAAGTCCCACAAGACACATTACATGTAACATCCATTCTTTATTAAAGTCCCACAAGACATCACATTTAAGTAGCATCCATTCATTAAGCAAGTCCCACAAGACACATTACATGTAAGTATTGTCCATTCATTAAACAGGTCCCACAAGACACATTAAATGTGACATCCATTCTTTAAAGTCCCACAAGACATTGCATGTAAGTAGCACCCATTCATTAAACAAGCCCCACAGGACTCATCACATATATATTCCATTCAGTAAACAAGTCCCACAAGACATATCAGATGTAAGTATTATCCATTTATTAAACTAGCCCACAAAGCACATCTCATGTAACATCCATTCTTCAAACAAGTCTCACAAACACGTCACATGTAAGTAGCAGTGCCATAAAACTGGAACCTTCCATTCTGCTACATCCAATTTAAATATATGACTGCATCGTTAATATGACTATAGTGTTAGCTTAACCACATTGTTAAAATGACTACAGTGTTAGCATGACTACATTGTTAAGATGACTAGTGTTAAGGTGACTACAGTGTTAATATAACTACAGTGTTAAGATGAATACAGTGTTAATACAACTACAGTGTTAAGATGACTACAGTGTTAATACAACTACAGTGTTAAGATGACTACAGTGTTAATATAACTACAGTGTTAAGATGACTACAGTGTTAATACAACTACAGTGTTAAGATGACTACAGTGTTAATACAACTACAGTGTTAAGATGACTACATTGTTAAGATGACTACAGTGTTAATAGAACTACAGTGTTAAGATGACTGCAGTGTTAGCATGACGAGTGTTAAGATGACTAAAGTGTTAATACAACTACATTGTTAGCATGACTACAGTGTCAATACAACTACAGTGTTAAGGTGACTACAGTGTTAATACAACTACAGTGTTAAGATGACTACAGTGTTAATACAACTACAGTGTTAAGGTGACTACAATGTTAATATAACTGCAGTGTTAAGATGACTACAGTGTTAATATAACTACAGTGTTAAAATGACTACAGTGTTAATATAACTACAGTGTTAAGATGACTACAGTGTTAATACAACTACAGTGTTAAGATGACTACAGTGTTAATACAACTACAGTGTTAAGATGACTACATTGTTAAGATGACTACAGTGTTAATAGAACTACAGTGTTAAGATGACTGCAGTGTTAAGATGACTACAGTGTTAAGATGACTACATTGTTAAGATGACTACAGTGTTAATACAACTACAGTGTTAAGATGACTACATTGTTAAGATGACTACAGTGTTAGCAAGACTACATTGTTAAGATGACTAGTGTTAAGGTGACTACAGTGTTAATATAACTACAGTGTTCAGATGAATACAGTGTTAATACAACTACAGTGTTAAGATGACTACAGTGTTAATACAACTACAGTGTTAAGATGACTACATTGTTAAGATGACTACAGTGTTAATAGAACTACAGTGTTAAGATGACTGCAGTGTTAGCATGACGAGTGTTAAGATGACTAAAGTGTTAATACAACTACATTGTTAGCATGACTACAGTGTCAATACAACTACAGTGTTAAGGTGACTACAATGTTAATATAACTGCAGTGTTAAGATGACTACAGTGTTAATATAACTACAGTTTTAAGATGACTACAGTGTTAATACAACTACAGTGTTAAGATGACTACAGTGCTAGCATGACTTCAGTGTGAAGATGACTGCAGTGTTAGCATGACTACAGTGTTAAGATGACTACAGCATTAATAGAGCTAGTGTTTAGATGACTACAGTGTTAACATGATCACAGTGTTATGATGACTACATTGTTAGCATGACTACATTGTTAAGATGACTACAGCATTAATAGAGCTAGTGTTTAGATGACTACAGTGTTCACATGATCACAGTGTTAAGATGACTACAGTGTTAGCATGACTACATTGTTAAGATGACTACAGTGTTAAGATGACTACAGTGTTAGCATGACTACATTGTTAAGATGACTACAGCATTAATTGAGCTAGTGTTTAGATGACTACAGCATTCACATAATCAGTGTTTAGATGACTACAGTGTTCACATGATCACAGTGTTAAGATGACTACAGTGTTAATACAACTACAGTGTTAAGATGACTACAATATTAACATTACCAGTGTTAAGATGACTACATTATTAAGATGACTGAAGCATGACCGTAATGTTACCTGCATTAAAACAGAGCATTGTATTCATGTGATGATGTCTGTTCAGATATCAGTCCATTTCCATATAGTAACTTGAGTTCCTCATCATCTATGGTACCAAACTTTGTAAATAATTTGCATGTGGGTAAGGTAGAAACATAATAATTCAAGGTTAAAAGGTCAAAGTTTATGTTTACTGAGACTTGAAAGAACAAAAATTATATTGCTTCAACCTATCAGACCTGGACCAAACTTTGTGTATGGCTTGCATTTGGAGTAATTTTGAAGCCCATATATTTGGGTCAAAAGGTCAAAGGTCTAGGTCATTGCTGAGAAATGAAAAATGTTTTTTGGACACAATTTTTAGATTGTGATCATGTGTCTTTACCTAGGTTTGTGGATGGTTTATACATTAAGTAAGAAAGAGGCCTTCAGTTTTTGAATTAAATGTCAAGGTCACTGTGACTACAGGGAAAAACAATGTTTTTGCAGAATGATTTTAGTCCTAGATCACATGACTTGACCAAAGTTTGTGTAGGATATGCATGTAAGGCATGGAAGATCTGTTGATACTTTTGGGGGCAAGGTCATTATGATGCAAAGAAAACAGGTTTTGCAGATCAGCTTTTGTTCTAAAGTTCCTAAGCCAATTTTTGTGGATGACTTGATTAATAAAACTAGATTTTGAAGTCTAAAGGTGGAAGGTCATGGTTATGGGAAGCCTAATAAGAAAATAATGGTTTCTGCACAGTAATTTAAGTTTGTAAGTTGTATATTTTGACAAACGGTCAAAGTCATGGAGACACATTGGTCAGTATTCCTGTGAGTCAGCTGTAGCCTACTAGTGTCTATATAGAGGACTGTTCAACATGGTGCAGGTGTGTGATGTTCTATTCATGGTACACTTATTACTTTCAAGCAATATGATGGTTAAGTTACTGTGACCTATAGAAATTAAGTTACTGTGACCTATAGAAATTAAGTTGAATACCCAACATCACAATTTAACTTGAGTGTGACTGCACATGTAAATGCTCAAGATTTCTCATTGTAGTAGTGTGTACTTTGTGTCTCTGACAGATGACTTGCATTTCGTTGAGTAACAAGTTATAGCAGTTAATGCTAATTTCACAGTTATATCATTTCAGTTGAAGGAAAAGTTAATAGCACTCACTGCCCAAATGGAGAGAATAATCCACGAGCCTGATGCCACAACAAAACAGGGCCGACTCAAGTCACATCGAAAATCTCGTAAGGAGCCCTTGCAAACTGCGGATGACCTGGCAATGCTGGAAGTCTTGGATGAGGTAAAGAGAAACAAGGAAATATTTTTGTTGCCTATTTTAAGGACAGAATATATGGAAAATATTGCAGTTTTCCCCTTGTTAATTGCTTGAAGTCAAAGTCAGAGGCAGAGATAAGTATTCACTTTCTTGGTGCTTGAAATTAGATTCTTTACTCCCTCTAATCCACATAATAATTCATATTACATTTTAACTGATCCTGGCTAAATTTCACCAATCCTGCTAAAATCAAACATAAACCAGTTCAGTTTCTACTTCAGCCTTTTTATTCTTTAACATCAACTCAAAACAACAACAGCTGCAATTCACCAACAAAATTCATGAAATACACTGTGTGCTTTCATATTTCTCTGAATATTTTATTTAGTGTAAAAGGTGACATGACAGCCTCTCCTTGGTCATACCTCAACCAGTTGTGTTTATTTTCCTGGCATTTCTCTTACTTTCTTACTCTGTTCTCCTGATTCTATTTGCAATCACACTCTATTGGGATCATCCAGCCATTTCAGAAGTAGCTGTGCACCTTGTATATACTCACTATACTGTGGATTAAATGTTTATCAACAATAATATAAATATTAAAACACATTGTATGTACTCACTGTACTGTGAATTAAATGTTTATCAACAATGATATAAATATTAAAACACATTGCATATACTCACTGTACTGTGGATTAAATGTTTATCAACAATGATATAAATATTAAAACACATTTTATATACTCACTGTACTGTGGATTAAATGTTTATCAACAATGATATAAATATTAAAACACATTGTATATACTTCACTGTACTGTGATTAAATGTTTATCAACAATGATATAAATATTAAAACAATTGTATATACTTCACTGTACTGTGGATTAAATGTTTATCAACAATGATATAAATATTAAAACACATTGTATATACTTCGCTGTACTGTGGATTAAATGTTTATCAACAATGATATAAACATTAAAATACATTGTCCACTACTATTCTGAATTATTTGTTGAGTTGGCAAACTTGACCTTTTCCAATTGGTCAATGCTGGCATAATGCCCAATGCTTTTTGATATGGCAAACTTGACCTTTTCCAATTGGTCAATGCTGGCATAATGCCCACTGCCTTTTGATATGGCAGACTTGACCTTTTCCAATTGGTCAATGCTAGCATAATGCCCAATGCCTTTTGATATGGCAGACTTGACCTTTTCCAATTGGTCAATGCTAGCATAATGCCCAATGCCTTTTGATATGGCAGCCATGTTGTAAATCTTGTTATGACATCTCCTTAACAGGAAGTCATATCAATATGAGGCTGTCTCTAAAGGATAGCTTATAATGTCATAAATGAAAGCATGCCAGTTTGACATCCAGTATGTTGACCACATCAGCTAATTGTGCGTTTGTATGTGATTTGGATTTTTAATGTAGCTTGAAAATTTAAGCCATATTGCTACAGTGTCTGTAGTGTCAGTGTTGAAGTTGATGTCTAGCACTGGGGCATCATGCCATGGTGATGTGGCATCATGTCCCACCCAGTCACATTATCCTGACACCAGGCTGACCAGTCCTAACACTAACCTCTTAATGCTGGGTGCCATGTGAGGCAGCTGCTAGTACATTTTTTATCAGTCTTTGGTATGACTCTGCTGGGGTGGCAATTAATTTCAAAATCTTATTTTTGCAGAAGAATATCAGAGATGGTTTAAATACTCAGTAACTAAAGGAAAGAAATGCTTTTATCTTGAATTTCTGGAAATTCTTTTGGTCAGTATAGTGTTACTCACATAGAAAGACTCTTGTGTTTCTTTACTTATATATCCATGACCCCTTGATCAAGGCACTTCATATTTGGAATGTAACAATTTCCATAGCCCCTTTATTAAGACACTTCATATTTGGAATTTAACATTATCACAAACTCTGAACTATTGTCATTGTTTGGGATAACAGGGATAAGAATTTCAAAGGGCACACATTTTAAGGTTCAGTTTTTTGCATCAGGTCTTTTCATTTTTCTCAGTACCACTCATAACACATAGTTCTGGCTTTGGGTGGGGTCAGGAAGTTAAGTACCACTCCTAACCCTTAGTTCTGGCTTTGAATGGGGTCACTAAGTCAGGTACCACTCCTAAGCCTTAGTTCTGACTTTGGGCAATGTCACTAAGTCAGGTACCACTCCTAAGCCTTAGTTCTGGCTTTGGGTGGGTTCAGGAAGTCAAGTACCACTCCTAAGCCTTAGTTCTGGCTTTGGGTGGGCTCAAGAAGTCAAGTACCACTCTTTACCCATAGTTTTGGCTTTGGGTGGGGGCAGAAAGTCAAGTACCACTCCTAAGCCTTAGTTCTGGCTTTGGGTGTGGTCAGGATGTCAAGTACCACTCCTAAGCCTTAGTTCTGGCTTTGGGTGGGCTCAAGAAGTCAAGTACTACTCCTTACCCATAGTTTTGGCTTTGGGCGGGGGCAGGAAGTCAAGAACCACTCCTAAGCCTTAGTTCTGGCTTTGGGTGGGGTAAGGAAGTCAAGTACCACTCCTAAGCCTTAGTTCTGGCTTTGAGTGGGGTCAGGAAGTCAAGTACCTCTCCTAACTTAAATGTTTTGTACAAAGGTTTTATCTTCAATTATTTATTTATAACCAAAAAACTTTGACATCATTACAAAATAAATGTATGGACTTTACTGATCATACACCAGGGTCAGATTCTCGTGTGGAGCTGTCAGGTCAGATTTCAGAATAGGGCTATGGAGTCAATATATCCATCACCACTTGCTGAAGTTTATGATTCTATATCTAAAGCCAATACTATGTACAAGATAAATTGTATGTCTAAATCCAGTAGTACATGAGAGGTATTTGCATATCTAAAACCATTAGTACATAAGTTATATATTGTATGTCTAAAACCAAAGTACATGTGAGTTAAATTGTATATCTAAAACTAAAGTACATGTGAAATAAATTGTATGTCAAAAATCAATGATATATGTGAGAAAATTTGTGTTCCTAAATCTAAGATTATATTTGACATAAATTGAATTTCTCAGGCCATTATAATATGTAAGGTAAATTTTATCTCTAAGGCCATTAGTATATATGAGATAAACTGCATGTCTAAGCCATTCATATATATGAGATAAATTGTTGTTTAACGTCAGAGTCTTTCTAAGAAAAGGTAACAAATGATCATTTCTGCCAGTAAGGTAAAGGAAAGTTAATGGAAAGGCAGTTGAACACCTATTTTCATACCTGAAATTGCTGTCTTTTGATATAAATTTATTTTTCCTTTTGCAGGAAGCAATTGTCACACAGTTACACAGTAGATATGATCAGGGTACCATATACACCTACATAGGAGACATCCTGCTTGCAGTTAACCCATTTACACCTCTTACAATCTATGGAGAACAGGTAAATATTATTCTCTGCCCACTACAAGCACTGATTCCAAAGTTATTTGTAGGAAACAACTTTATTTTCTGCTGTTTAACATTTAGACCTCTGTGTAGAGCAGAAACCAAGTTATGCACTCCCATGACAAACAACAACAACAAAACACAATTACTGTTATTATTGTTATCTTCATCTTACCATAGCAAACCAAGATGTACATAAATGCTGCCAAGGGAGATAACCCTCCTCACACACCTTAAGGCACCATATCCATATGCCTTTCACATTCTTATATACTTTGTAACATGAACTTCCTATATATGGAATATTTGACAAACCCTTGTGTTTCCTTGCAAATATTGTGGTGGGTTGATGATATAGATTAATTTTTCTTCTTAAAAAGGTAACAAAACATTATTGTTATTATTATTATTATTATTATTATTATTATTATTTTCTTACCAAAGCAAACCAAGATGTACATGAATGCTGCCAAGGGAGATAACCCTCCTCACATCTTTGCTGTTGCTGACCAGGCCTATCAGATGATGATGCATAACAAAAAACATCAGGTATTGTATTATCTGTATAGATTAAATCCATCAATATTAGGACACACCTGTTCCACTAGGGCAGTATTGTATTGTATGTATAGGTTAAATCCATCAACAGTAGGACACCCATGTACCACTAGGGAACTGTTGTATTGTATGTATAGATTCAATCCATCAACAGTAGAACACTCTTGTACCACTAGGGCAGTATTGTATTGTATGTATAGATTAAATCCATCAACAGTAGGACACCCCTGTACCACTAAGGCAGTATTGTATTGTATGTATAGATTTAATCCATCAACAGTAGGACACCCCTGTGCCACTAGGGCAGTGTTGTATTGTCTGTATAGATTAAATCCATCAACAGTAGGACACCCCTGTACCACTAAGGGAGTATTGTATTGTTTGTATAGATTCAATCTATCAACAGTAGGACACCACTGTTCCACTAGGGCAGTATTGTATTGTATGTTTAGATTAAATCCATCAACAGTAGGACACCCATGTACCACTAGGGCACTGTTGTATATTGTATGTATAGATTGAATCCATCAACAGTAGAACATCCCTGTACCACTAGGGCAGTATTATCTGTATAGATTAAATCCATCAACAGTACGACACCACTGTTCCACTAGGGCACTGTTGTATATTGTATGTATGGATTAAATCCATCAACAGTAGGACACCCATGTACCACTAGGGCACTGTTGTATATTGTATGTATAGATTAAATCCATCAACAGTAGGACACCCTTGTACCACTAGGGCAGTATTGTATATTGTATGTATAGATTAAATCCATCAACAGTAGGACACCCATGTACCACTAGGGCATTGTTGTATATTGTATGTATAGATTGAATCCATCAACAGTAGAACACCCCTGTACCACTAGGGCAGTATGGTCTGTATAGATTAAATTCATCAACAGTAGGACACCACTGTTCCACTAGGGCACTGTTGTATATTGTATGTATAGATTAAATCCATCAACAGTAGGACACCCATGTACCACTAGGGCATTGTTGTATTGTCTGTATAGATTAAATCCATCAACAGTAGAACACCCCTGTACCACTTGGGCAGTGTTGTATTGTCTGTATAGATTAAATCCATCAACAGTAGAACACCCCTGTACCACTAGGGCAGTATTGTATTGTATGTATAGATTCAATCCATCAACAGTAGGACACCCCTGTTCCACTTGGGCAGTGTTGTATTGTCTGTATAGATCCAATCCATCAACAGTAGGACACCCTTGTACCACTAGGGCACTGTTGTATATTGTATGTATAAATTCAATCCATCAACAGTAGAACACCCTTGTTCCACTTGGGCACTGTTGTATATTGTATGTATAGATTAAATCCATCAACAGTAGAACACCCCTGTACCACTAGGGCAGTGTTGTATGTATAGATTAAATCCATCAACAGTAGGACTCCCATGTACCACTAGGGCAGTGTTGTATTGTCTGTATAGATTAAATCCATCAACAGTACACCCCTGTACCACTAGGGCACTATTGTATATTATATGTATAGATTAAATCCATCAACAGTAGAACACCCCTGTACCACTTGGGCAGTATTTTGTTGTCTGTAGAAATTAATAAATCAAAAGTAGGTCATCCCTATTCCACAAGGGCAGTGTTGTATTGTGTGTATAGATTCAATCCATCAACAGTAGAACAGCCCTGTACCACTTGGGCAGTATTTTATTATCTGTATGAATTAATCCATCAACAGTAGCACACCCCTGTACCACCACTAAGGCAGTATTGTATTGTATGTATAGATTCAATCCAACAACAGTAGGACACCCTTGTACCACTAGGGCAGTATTGTCTGTATAGATTCAATCCATCACCAGTAGGACACCCCTGTACCACCACCAAGGCACTATTGTATTGTATGTATAGATTCAATCCATCAACAGTAGGACACCCCTGTACCACTAGGGCAGTATTGTATTGTATGTATAGATTAAATCCATCAACAGTAGGACTTCCATGTACCACTAAGGCGGTATTGTATTGTATGTATAGATTAAATCCATCAACAATTGGACACCATTGTACTACTAGGGCAGTATTGTATTGTATGTATAGATTCAATCCATCAACATTAGAACACCCATGTACCACTAGAGCACTATTGTATTGTATGTATAGAGTAAATCTTTGAACAGTAGGACACTCATGTACCACTAGGGCAGTATTGTATTGTATGTATAGATTAAATTCATCAACAGTAGGACACCCATGTACCACTAAGGCAGTGTTGTATTGTCTGTATAGATTCAATCCATCAGCAGTAAAACACCTTTGTACCACAAGGGCAGTGTTGTATTTTATGTATAGATTAAATCCATCAACAGTAGGACACCCCTGTACCACTAGGGCAGTGTTGTATTGTCTGTATAGATTAAATCCAACAGCAGTAGGACACCCTTGTACCACTAGGGCAGTATTGTATTGTCTGTATAGATTAAATCCATCAACAGTAGAACACCCCTGTACCACTAGGGAAGTGTTGTATTGTATGTATAGATTAAATCCATCAACAGTAGGACACCCATGTACCACTAAGGCAGTGTTGTTTTATCTGTATAGATTGAATCCATCAACAGTAGAACACCCCTGTACCATTAAGGCACTGTTGTGTTGTATGTATAGATTCAATCCATCAACAGTAGAACACCTCTATACCACTAGGGCAGTGTTGTATTGTCTGTATTGCGTTTTACCTCATGTAAGCCATTTTGGATGCTTCTACCCCATTCTCACGGAAGCACTAGTGGATGCCTCCACCTGATTCGAATGCAAGCGTGTTTAGGCGGCTCTGCACTATTTGCATGGAAGCATGTTAGGATGCTTACCATAAACATCCGCCATTTTGAGCTGGTTTTCATCGCATCACCTTTGGGGACAACCCTATATTAGATGCTACAGGCACTGAGGTAAATGACCATTATATTACTTCATGTGATTGCTGTTTAAGATCTAGTCATAATCTGCTATTTTAATTATCTGGGTTGGATTCCACACTCTTCAAAATGGAGGTGGTGGATTTCATTCAGTATTCATTTGAGTTTGGGTGATTAGAATTATGACTTTGAAAGCTTTAAGTTAGATATAAGTTCAGATATTGTAGGCAACATTGATTTTTGATAATGTACCAAATTGGGGTGATTTAGTGATGCAGATATTGTAGGCAACATTGATTTTTGATAATTTACCAAATTGGGGTTATTTAATGATGCAGATATTGTAGGCAACATTGATTTTTGGTAATTTACCAAATTGGGGTGATTTAGTGATGCAGATATTGTAGGCAACATTGAATTTTGGTAATTTACCAAATTGGGGTGATTTAGTGATGCAGATATTGTAGGCAACATTGATTTTTGGTAATTTACCAAATTGGGGTTATTTAATGACGCAGATATTGTAGGCAACATTGATTTTTGGTAATTTACCAAATTGGGGTGATTTAGTGATGCAGATATTGTAGGCAACATTGATTTTTGGTAATTTACCAAATTGGGGTGATTTAGTGATGCAGATATTGTAGGCAACATTGATTTTTGGTAATTTACCAAATTGGGGTGATTTAGTGATGCAGATATTGTAGGCAACATTGATTTTTGGTAATTTACCAAATTGGGGTTATTTAATGATGCAGATATTGTAGGCAACATTGATTTTTGGTAATTTACCAAATTGGGGTGATTTAGTGATGCAGATATTGTAGGCAACATTGATTTTTGGTAATTTACCAAATTGGGGTGATTTAGTGATGCAGATATTGTAGGCAACATTGATTTTTGGTAATTTACCAAATTGGGGTGATTTAATGATGCAGATATTGTAGGCAACATTGATTTTTGGTAATTTACCAAATTGGGGTGATTTTTGGTAATTTACCAAATTGGGGTGATTTTTGGTAATTTACAATTTACCAAATTGGGGTTATTTAATGATGCAGATACTGAATGAGAGCAGTTAGATTTTGAGGTTGAGAAATGTCAGCTACAGTTGTTCATGCTGCTTCACTGGCTTAATGGTGAATGAGTTCTGACAGAACTTCTAGCTTATACAGAATTATTCCATGAAAAACAATTATACAACTATGAAGCTCAAATTTTATTCTTAAACATTTCTGTAGATAATAGATGTGTACCAAGAAGGTAAACTGGTTAAAATTGATATTGAACCTAAGATATACCATATGCTAATAATTTAACAGGCAGGTCTATGCATATTGAGTGGAATAGGTAAACAAGTGTTCTATTTATATCACACTGCACTGTGTGACTTTTTTACATGTATATTAACTGCCTACACATCCACAAACTGTAGGAGGTAAAGGGATAGACTCAATCCAATATTACATTGTCTGCATAGACTAAATCCATCAACAGTAGGACACCACTGCACCACTATGGCAATATTACATTGTCTGTATAGACTAAATCCATCAACACTAACATACATTAAGACACTTTAGTATGGTCTGTATAGACTCAGTCCTTCAACACTAACATACCATAAGGACACTTTAGTATGGTCTGTATAGACTCAGTCCTTCAACACTAACATACATTAAGGACACTTTAGTATGGTCTGTATAGACTCGGTCCATCAACACTAACATACATTAAGGACACTTTAGTATGATCTGTATAGACTCAGTCCTTCAACACTAACATACCATAAGGACACTTTAGTATGGTCTGTATAGACTCAGTCCTTCAACACTAACATACATTAAGGACACTTTAGTATGGTCTGTATAGACTCGGTCCATCAACACTAACATACATTAAGGACACTTTAGTATGGTCTGTATAGACTCAGTCCTTCAACACTAACATACATTAAGGACACTTTAGTATGGTCTGTATAGACTCAGTCCTTCAACACTAACATACATTAAGGACACTTTAGTATGGTCTGTATAGACTCGGTCCATCAACACTAACATACATTAAGGACACTTTAGTATGGTCTGTATAGACTCGGTCCATCAACACTAACATACATTAAGACACTTTAGTATGGTCTGTATAGACTTGGTCCATCAACACTAACATACATTAAGACACTTTAGTATGGTCTGTATAGACTCGGTCCTTCAACACTAACATACCATAAGGACACTTTAGTATGGTCTGTAAAGACTCGGTCCTTCAACACTAACATACCATAAGGACACTTTAGTATGGTCTGTAAAGACTCGGTCCTTCAACACTAACATACCATAAGGACACTTTAGTATGGTCTGTAAAGACTCGGTCCTTCAACACTAACATACCATAAGGACACTTTAGTATGGTCTGTAAAGACTCGGTCCTTCAACACTAACATACCATAAGGACACTTTAGTATGGTCTGTAAAGACTCGGTCCTTC
>JAECUM010021718.1:0-10000 GCA_016617855.1 Megalonaias nervosa | reverse complement strand
CGTCTAGGAGGCTGTATCCTGATGTTAAGTTTGGAGATGATCAGCCTATGGTCAGTCCAGTACTCGGCTCCACACATAGCCTTCATCACTCTGACGTCCTGCCTGTCTTTCTGTCGCACTATGATGTAGTCAAGCAGATGCCAGTGCTTGGAGCGTGGGTGCATCCATGACGTCTTGTTGCGAAGTGGTAGGCGGAAGACAGAGTTAGTGATGAGCAGTTTGTGTGCTGCACAAGTTTCCAGCAGTAGGAGGCCATTGCTGTTACAGCTGCCAATCCCATTTTTTCCCAGCACTCCTTCCCATGAGGTGTGATCTCCACCAACCCAGGCATTAAAGTCACCAAGGATGATGAGTTTATCTGTTCTGGGCATGGCAGCAATAGTGGATCTCAGTTCATCGTAGAACTTGTCCTTGATCTCATCAGGGTTTGTCAGTGTTGGGGCGTAGGCGCTGACTAGTGTGGCATATCGCTTTCTTGGGAGCGGCAGTCGAACGGTCATCAGACGATTGTTGATGCCTTTAGGTGGGCCGACTGTCTTGTTGACCAGGTTGGACTTGATGGCAAACCCAACTCCAGCCTTGCGACGTTCTTCCATGCTGCGTCCAATCCAAAAGAAGGTGTAGCCTGCATTTACCTCTGACAGTTGACCTTCGTCAGCAAATCGGGTCTTGCTGAGTGCTGCGATCTGGACTTTGTACCTGTTCAGCTCTCTGGCAATCAAAGCAGTCTGTCTTTCAGGCCTTTCAGTCCCGGCATGATCCATGAGTGTGTGCACATTCCAAGTGCCTAAGGTGAGAGTTGTCACCTTGATCTGTTTTTTTTTGTTTTCTTGCCGCTGGAGTGTGATCCCCGCCAGCCATGGTAAGCTGGCCAGGGTAAGATGAAGTAGACAATGTTTAGGACACCTTTTCTAGTCCCTTCCTCTTGCTGTGGAGGCGAGCAGTGTAGTCCTGAAGAGGGCTGCTCGGACGCTCAGGTGGCTGCTGAATTCCCATGCTACTTCGGTCACAGGAAGACGACCCTATGGCCTGAGCCACCTGCATGCAGGGTTGTTACTACGGCTGCCAGTGAATCCACACCTGCCGCTTCGCCACTTCCCCATCGCCGCAGGACTTGCAGGATGATGGAATGGGATAATGATCTGGTGAAGTCATGACTTGCGCGTGAGAATTGGATTTCAGTGAGGAGGAATTGCGCACTCGTCGACCTCACTCTCTCGTCTCCGCATATCTGTGTCCAGTGGCAAGACAGAGTCGAGACGGCTGGAGATAGGGGAGATGCAGTGGATGGCCAGCAGTGTCTAATGGTGTCTCACTGTGCCCTAGTCGCATTCCACGTCACTTGCTGTAACCGCCTTTCTGCCCATTGACCAGCTGGTGGTTCCTCCACGCAGTCCGCCGGGTCCAGCCTTCACATGCTTAGGTAGACAAACCTAGATCACCGAGGGTTTAAGACCTGACGTCCACCCTCAGCCTGGTTTAGCCAGCCAGTCGAAGCCGTTGCCCGTGTTGTGGCCGCTGCGCATGCTACAGCTACTGGGAGCCACAGGTGAGAGTTGAGTGACAGGTGGGGACCAAAGGTGGACTAGCTACTCCATGGGAATACGACTGCTACCCCGCCAGAGGTACTACCCCTCCCTGAACACCCCATACACCACTTCTATGGGGTGTTGAACACCCCATAGATCTATCTATCTACCTGTCTGCCTGCCTATCTATCTATTTATCTATCTATCTATCTATCTATCTATCTGTCTGTCTGTCTGCCTGCCTGCCTGCCTGCCTGCCTATCTATCTATCTATCTACCTGTCTGCCTGCCTGCCTGCCTATCTATCTATCTATCTATCTATCTATCTATCTATCTTTCTATCTATCTATCTATCTATCTATCTATCTACCTGTCTGCCTGCCTGCCTGCCTATCTATCTATCTATCTATCTATCTATCTACCTGTCTGCCTGCCTGCCTGCCTATCTATCTATCTATCTATCTATCTATCTATCTATCTATCTATCTACCTGTCTGCCTGCCTGCCTGCCTATCTTTCTATCTATCTATCTATCTATCTACCTGTCTGCCTGCCTGTCTGCCTATGTATCTATCTATCTATCTGGCTGCCTGCCTATCTGCTAATTTGTTTGTAAATGGGGGTTTATTTATATATTCATGTTAATAGGCTTGAGTTATCAATAGATTACAAAATTCAGGTATTATTTATTTTATAAAGTAACTTGAGTAACAGTGATTCATGTTTTAAAGGATTTGGTTAAATAGTACATGTAATACAATTACTATATTATGTACATGAATATTAACCTGGTTAAATGGTACATGTAATACAATTACTAGACTAAGTACATGAATATTAGCCTGGTTAAATAGTACATGTAATATAATTACTAGATTAAGTACATGAATATTAACCTGGTTAAATGGTACATGTAATATAATTACTAGATTAAGTACATGAATATTAACCTGGTTAAATAGTACATGTAATACAATTACTAGACTAAGTACATGTTAAATATTAGCCCAGTTAAATAGTACATGTAATATAATTACTAGACTAAGTACATGAATATTAGCCTGGTTAAATAGTAGATGTAATATAGCTACTAGACTTAGTATATGTTAAATATTACTCTATTTTCATCCAATCAGCAAAGTTTGTTAATGGTTGTGAATTTTAATTTTAAAACTGCTATGGCACATATTGGATGGCTTGTATGGATTGATACATGTATAGCAGTTCATTCAATTACAATGTTTAGTAACAGATTTTAATGTCCCGTGTGACATGGAGTTTCTTGCAATTCATATTCACAAATGTCCCAAGTGTCTTGGAGATTCTTATGGTTCACATTCACAAATGTCCTAAGTGACATGGAGTTTCTTATGGTTCACATTCACAAGTGCCCCAAGTGACATGGAGTTTCTTATGGTTCACAAATGTCCCAAGTGACATGCAGTTTCTTATGGTTCACACTCACAAATGTACAATGTGACATGAAGTTTCTTATGGTTCATATTCACGAATGTCCCAAGTGACACGGATTTTTATGGTTTACATTCACAACAGGAATACTGGTATGACTAAACCCATTTATAATCCTCTAGTGACTCCAGCAGCATGTGTTATTTAAGCAGAATATAATTAGAAAAGAAAAAAATATGATGATTAGAACCGAAAAGTTAAGCAGTATTTTATTGATGATAGAAATATACAAAATTAGAGTTATGATAAATTTGACCCACATTGCTTGAAGGTAAGATCTTGTGTAATTTGGTTTATGGTTATTTTCCTCTGACTTGTAGGCTCCTAATAGGACACTGGAAGAAAGACTTCTACAGGTCAACCCTTTGATGGAAGCTTTCGGCAATGCCAAGACAGTGATCAATGACAATTCTAGTCGATTTGGAAAATATTTAGAAATGTTCTACACTGGTAATGGCACAGTTGTGGGAGGTACGTGAACTTTAATAGGAATATTAATGTTCATTATTACTAATGTCATAGTCCTTGCTGGAATATTAACTTTAATATGGAGATTTTTATGATCAAATCTATGATTATGTTGACCTCGGCTTTTTCATGTATGCAAATCTGACTTTATATATGTGTGTGTGTGTGTCTGTGTGTCTGTGTGTCTGTGTGTAAACACATGCACACACCATAGTATGTGACTTCTTGACGGTGACCTCAACTTTTTATTTATGCAAATCTCACACACACACACACACACACACACACACACACACACACACACACACACACACACACACACACACACACACACACACACACACACTTATTAATGTGGAGTGGAGCACGATATCACAATACACTGTGTGACATTTTAGTGGGGAGTGGAATATAATCACAAGACACTAGCATCTTAATGGGGATTGGAGCATGACAAGATAATACACTGTGACATATTAATAGGGAGTGGAGCATGACAATAAATCACACCAGTTTTTCAGTGCACTAAGAAATTGATTAGAAAACACCAGTTAGTGTCCTAAGTAATGGGTTACAGAACACACCAGTTTGCCCATGCATGAAGAAATGGGTTAGAAAGTACACAAGTCACTATACTAAGAAATTGGTTAGTAAGTACACCATTTAGCCAGTTTAAAAAAAATGGGCTAGTAAGTACACAAGTCATGATACTTAGAAATTGGTTAGAAAGTACAACAGTTAGACATTGCACTAAGAAACAAGTTAGATATCACACCAGTTAGTCAATACATAATAAAATGAGTTAGAAAGCACATCAGTTAGTCCTTGTACTATGAAATGTTTTAGAAAGTACTCCAGTTAGACTTTGTACAAAAAAATGTGCAATAAATAGAGGACCCTTTATGATTGCTCATTTCCAGTGAAAATCTTTTGTGTGCCTTGTCAAGCAGAAGATTGAAATTATTCATTGAGTTTTTAAGTTTTGTTTGAAAGCACTGTGAAAGATGACAAGTACTGATTTTGTTAAATAAAACAGTTTTAATTAGTGTAATTAACTCAGAACAGTATTCCAGTACCTCAGACATTCTGTGTTTACATTGTATTACATTGTTATGTGGGGCCCCGAGTGGCCAAGTGGTCTAAAGCGTTCTCCGTTACGGATCACTGCCGTCTCACCTATGTCTGCGTGGGTTCGAGTCTCGGATTCAGCCAATGTGGGTATGTGAGAAAGCTTGCCAGTAGCTTCTCGTGGGTCGGTGGTTCTTTCCGGGGTTTTTCCGGGTTCTTCCTCCACCATTAATACTGGCCGCCATGTATAGCCTATCTTGTGCTGAAAAATGGCGTTAAACCCTACAACAACAACAACAACAACAACATTATGTCATATGTGATTCATGGTGATGTTATTACATTAATGTCATATGGGCTTATTCAGTGTAACATTACTCATTGAATAACCACCAGTGAGTTATCAAATCAGATTTTAAGAAAATATTATATGGGTTTATTCAACTTTAAAATACATAGCCATTGAATAACTACCAGTGAGTTATCAAATCAAATGTTAATAAATATAAATAGGCCATAATTTGCCATTTTCAAGATAGTAGTCAGGAATAGAAGTGTTAAATTTGTCTTTGTTTCATTTCCAGCCAAAATTACAGAATATCTCTTGGAAAAGTCTCGTGTTATATCACAAGCCACGTAAGTAACAGTGCATAAGTCAGTGGCTTTCATTATGTGCACAAGATTATTACATGTGTATACATGTTATTGCACTTATAGTTGTATGTGTATACATGTTATTACACTTATTGTTGCATGTGTATACATGTTGCTACACTTAATGTTGCATGTATATACATGTTATAACAAGTATTACATGTGTAAACATATTACACTTATCGTTGCATATATATATATATATATATATATATGTTATTACAGTTATTGCATGTATATACATGTTATTACACTTACAGTTGCAAGTGTATACATGTTGCTACACTTATGGTTGTAACATAACTTCTTCTGCTACTGGTTAAGATGGAGACTATAAACCTCATGCTAAGATGGAGACTATAAACCTCATGCTAAGATGGAGACTATAAACCTCATGCTAAGATGGAGACTATAAACCTCATGCTAAGATGGAGACTATAAACCTCATGCTAAGATGGAGACTACAAACCTCATGGTAAGATGGAGACTATAAACCTCATGCTAAGATGGAGACTATAAACCTCATGGCATGTACTTAAGCATGCAGTACCAATGTGCACATTGTTTTTAAAGTTTATTTTATTTCGGGGCTTTTTGTTGAAAGGTCTAGGGATTGGCGTTGGATATTGGAAATGTAGTCTTATGTCATTTTATTTGTTAAAATGGGGTGGAGTATTGGAAATGTAGGCGTATATAGTTTTATTTGCCAGATGGGGGCTTGACAGTGTTGGATATGTAGGCTTACAGGTGTCATGCTTGATTTACACCATACATGTGTTCCTGAGGTTATGGCTTATATTGAAATTGGCATTAATTGAAACTGGCATTCACTGAAATTTGCATTAATTAAAAGTAATGATTGAGTGAAGAGATTCACATATGTGAGCTGCACTTGAGTTACAGCATATCATGCCAGTCATGGCATAAAAAAGAACACAGTTGCACAAATTGAATGTTATTTTTTTATTAGAAATGGTGTTAAAATGAATTTTTAGGAGTGTAGTATATGTTAAGTTCAAGATTATTTTTAACCATTTTACCTTTTTTGATATACATTTGCTATGTGTAGACAAGTTTAAGTGTAAAATCAGATCTTCATGGATGTACAATTATTTTTCATGGAAGAATTTTTTTTAAGCTTTAAAATCTTGCGAGAATTCATTCAGTCAGGTTAGTGATGCTTGGTGACCAACCATAGCTGACCTTTCTCAGCCTCAGATCTGCCAGTTTGTTGTCTACATCTACTTGGCAAAATCATCAGAACTGGATAAATTATCAAAAAATCTCTGTTCCTACATCAATATCAGAGCCTCTATGTGACTTGTTGAAGCCTTCATAGTCATAATTCTCCAAACTCAACAGAGTACTGAATGAAATCCTTGGCCTCCACTTTGGAGAGTGGAGAATCGAACTTGGTTACTTTTAATAGCAGATTACAATTAGATCTTAAATAGCAATTACACCTTGTGACACAATGGTCATTTACCTCAATGCTTATAGTTTCTAAAAGAGGGCTTTCCACAAAGGTGGCACTTAGAACACCAAAAATGGCTGATGTTTACTATAAGCATCCAAACGCAATTCCATGCTGATGGTTTGTATGCAAATCAGATGGAGGTGTCCAATAGTGCTTCCATGAAAATGGGTTAGATGCATCCAAAGTGCCTACATGAGGTAAATGGTTGAAGGCTCTTGCGTTGAAAATGAATAAGGAATCATATAACAACGTTAAGACCCAATTTCACCAATGCCTTAAGTCTTGACATTTGATTAGTCTAATTTTAAATCTGACCTAACTTTTAGCCAATCAGATAGCAGGAATAATTTAAATTTAGGAGTTTGGTGAAATTCAGGCCAGAATGATATATTCAGTAAGCTCATTTTTATTTTCTTTATAGTGGAGAACAAAATTTCCACATTTTTTACTATGTACATGATGGTTTGAGTACAGATGACAAAAACCAAGTGTATCACCTAAAGGACAGACACAAATATAGGTGAGTAAACATGTACAATGCTAATTAAATATAAATGGAGTCCAGGATGTAAATACTGATTGAAATTTAGTCTAAATATTAGTTTATTAATTGATTTAATAATTGCAATTTTGTCTTGACTGTATTAGCATGGTAAGATAAAGGTGTCACACTTACAGTGGCAATAGTGATGGCTGCATTGTAAAAATATGTTTTTATATGCCCATTATATGTTATGATGTTGTCCATCAATTTGTCCATTCATCCATCTGTTACCATGTGTCAAGATAAAGATCAGAGTTACCTAAATAAAGAACATTGATTTTTACATGAATCTTGTCACTTGCTTTCTACACCATAATTAGAAAAGTTGTTAAAACTTGCAATTTGTAATATTTAACAATATTACCCAGTACACAAACTAACTTGCAATATATAATTTTCAGCTATATTGCCTGGAACACAAATTAATTGCAATATGAAATTTTCAGCTATATTGGCCAGTACACAAGTAAGACTCCAGATGTTAGCACCGTATCTGTTAACCGGAGCAAGTTCAAGGCCATTCAGCACTGTTTTGATATCATCGGATTCAAGCCAGAGGTAAATTTTTTATTACATATTAACCTCTTTTGGTTACAGTACCTGTATGGCGGCCATTTTCACTCTTGTGTGTGACACCATGATGTCTCATGTACATGTTTTAATTACAGTACCTGTATGGTGGCCACTTTCATTCTTGTGTGTGACACCATGATGTCTCATGTACATGTTTTAATTACAGTACCTGTATGGCGGCCACTTTCATTCTTGTGTGTGACACCATGATGTCTCATGTACATGTTTTAATTACAGTACCTGTATGGCGGCCACTTTCATTCTTGTGTGTGACACTATGATGTCTTGTGTACATTATACTGTTTTAATTACAATACCAGTACCTTGCTTTTCATTCTTTTGTGTGAGATGAGAAGGTGTGATTTGCTTGTAAAAAGATCTCATTATTATCACAAAATAACTGAAGGTTTGTAAAATTTATTTTCACTCAAGATTTATAATTATGGTATCTGGTAAATACACAAGAAATGCTGGCATAAGTTGATCTGGGTTGTACTATCATGGTAATGATTTATCTAAATCAGGTTTATGGTTTACATTATTTTAATGTTGTATGGTTCTAAAATTGACATGCATATTAATATTCCTAATCAACGTTGTTTTATACAGGAAGTGTCTTCCGTGTATGGAATAATAGCAGCCATTCTTCACATTGGCAACATCGAGTTTAAAGAGAAGCAGTCAGAAGTGTATGCGGGGGATGCCTGCACCGTCGCTGATATGGCTCTTGTGGATGTTTGTACGTCTTATTGTCCAGTCATTTTTAAAACAATGCTTTGGTCAGATATGTCTGGTTTTACATATTTGCTTTTGAAATATGTACATGATAATTGAGTAAACGTTTGGAAGGATGGTATGCCCTACACGACATTTGGCATAAAGTGCAGCACTAGTTCATACATCTGTCCCATTTTTGTATTTAGGTCATTTAGTCTGTGCGGAGGGCTGTCTATTTTTCATGAATACAGTTCTCTGTTGTTTTTTATTTTCCTTATAAGTCTTCTTTTTCCAGGTAATTATAAACATTACTTCATTCATGCGAGGATATTTTGTTGTCAGATGATGATAGTACTTGGATTGTTTAAACCAAATATTTGCTAAAGCACTTGAGAAAAACTTTGAACCTTCAGGATCAAGTACTTCACTGTTGCACTATCAGATGTTTGAAGATAGTTAACCATGTCTGAACTGTATAATAATGGTAATACTATAAAACATATTAACAAATCTGCTCTTACCTTGATTGAATATTCCAAGTAATTTGTGGATAATCTCTTTGACATTTGTAACAACTCAGTACACAATCCAAGGTTTAAGTTTGGGACATTGAATTTATTGGAACTTGAGCTATTTTATTTTTCTTAACACATTATTAGGGAAGATCAGATTAAACCCATAATTCTGTTACCAAATTCTCTCAAAATGCTGAAGTGGGGTGTGTGTGTGTTAATTTATACAAGTTTGTAGTTATATTACCTTTCGGGTAGATATATGCAGGAACTAGGGCATCCTCAGCTTCTGCCCCAGAGGTTTCTGGGATTCAGGGAAGGGGGTTAAAGGTTAAATGAACCAATAGTTTAATTACAATGACATTTTGACCATACTTTGTGCAGTCATAGTAGAAAGACACACAATACATGTAGTGCATATTTTGCATTTTGACCACTTGAGTCACTGTCTGGGATCAGGTCCAGTACTAGATGGGGTGGTTGAGATATACTACAGTAAATAGTCACTGTCTGGGATCAGGGTGGTTGAGATAATGAGACTGTAATGGGGAAGCATAGTTGTTGCTCATTTTTAATTCTACTTATCATATAACTGAAGAGCTTATGGGATATTGTGTTTCTTTTTGTAATCTGCATCCATATGTCTGTTTGCACAAGTCTTTTTATCACAACTCCTCAACTACGTGGAGGATTGCTATGAAGCTTTACACACACACACACACACACACAACCCATGGTCTAGTTGATCCTAAATGAAAATGATGCAGCGTGGGAATGTAATATGCTGCCATCTTGAAAATCTTATTATGGCCACTCCTCCTGAATGGAATGTCACTGACATGGGATTTCACTAAACAGTTTTCAGTGATGTCTGGTTGGTCCTAAATGGGATTTCACTAAACAGTTTTCAGTGATGTCTGGTTGGTTCTAAATGGGATTTCACTAAACAGTTTTCAGTGATGTCTGGTTGGTCCTAAATGGGATTTCA
>JAECUM010021717.1:0-23064 GCA_016617855.1 Megalonaias nervosa | reverse complement strand
GCAGCCTCTTCCATTTCAATTTAACATTTTGTTCTTATTTGCATTTATGATATAGCTTGGGCCTGGGTTCGAAGATGTATTGCTTCTAATAGCATTATTCTTAACTGAAAATTCATTTCTAAGACTTTTTTTTTTTTTTTTACAATACAGAATCTGTGCAGCATTTGCATACTTGTCGAGCGTAATAAATTGCTTCTGCATGAAGGCGCTAAACGAGCAAATACTTTTCAAGTGAAGACATTAAGTTCCATATCTGTCAACGTTTGTATATATGCCTTTCGAATATAATATAATACAGTTCTGGGGAAAGAAAAATAAAAAAAGTTAAACAATACCAGATGGAAGTGTTTTGTAATCCAATTTCTTGGATTAGCAGGATTACGTTTTAGAGTTTGACTACTGAAATAGACTTGAGCTTCGAAAAATGTAACATGGATATGTTCCATCCACGTCGTCTGGGCATTGTTCTCCGTCCTAAAACTAATCCGGTGATATCTTCTGAAAATTGAAAAATAAACCTTTCTAGATTAATGTTGGAAATATGATATTTAAATGACACACTGTCAGCACATACCATTAATTTTTAAGGTTATCGTGATTAAAAACATTTTTCTGTGTAAACACGCCGGCTTGAATTGACACGTACCTTTAAAATTTCCGCTGAATAGGTCTCCAATGTGTGAAAGGGCTCCGCCGATCGCGCTCGGACAGTTTGGCTGAGTTTCTCCACCATTGACATAAAAATCTACGTCACCAACTTGTTGCATTAGGCCCGCTCCACCGCTTGAAATTGGTGCTCCATTTGTGTGAATAGCATCCACAAATATGGCATCATTTTCATCCAGGCGGATGGCCATGGGGTGATTCTCAAAATCTGGCTGTGCCGGATCCATTCCTAAACAGGATAACAAGTAGAAGAATAAAGTGTTAATTCCATGTGCATTTAAATGACGTATACACAGGTGGCAGGACCACATACTAACTAGGATTTGGTATGCCTGCACCGACCAACTCCTATACTCCTCGACTATGCATCCCTATCTCCATTTTTAGGGTAAGCGGATGTGGTTAAACCACTACAGGGACATTGCTATGTTTACACACAAAACAGGAGGAAAACTGAAGCTATGTGGTTCAAAGCTTTGTCGCATGGCTTTATGAATTCTTCATACTGACTGTAAGAGCGTTAACAAATCGGTGCCGAACCCTTTGATATCGCCATTGTTAGTGGTCGACAGGACAGGAGAGTGAGTGAGTAAAGGAAAACACGAGCAAAAACGACCTTTAATGGAGTAACTGAAGTGAACGTCTGCCCATCTTGTCAGTGCAACTAAGATGACCTGCAAGACCTTACATGTATGTAGTGCTGTCGGGATGGTTTAATTTTTTTGTAAGCAAACGAGAGTAAATATTCTCGATACTAGAACATTTCTAATTAATGCTGTCCTTTCGCGTCGTTATGTAATGTTACTTTGCATATTGTGCTATTTCACAGGTAAATTGCATTTCCTTTGCCTAATAACATTATTGAATTTGCCCTAATTCATTGTCTGGGTCCAGTTTTTGTTTTTCATGATTATATGATTTAATTCAAATCCTCGGCAAAATCTTATCTCTGGGATTTCGATGCTTAAAGTAGACAACATCAATTATAATAATTAATACAATAAATTTTATTTAACCCGCTTAACTATCAGGTCTTTCTAATGCCTTAACATAGTCAAACCGTCAGTACAGAAAACCCTCTGAAGATTCTAATAGAATTTGGTCTCTACAGTGAACTTTGAACCCTAGAGCTTCCTAAAGCCTGGTAAAAGAACCGAAACAACAAAATGAAAAATATTGCTATTGCTTGTGTATCAGAGCAATTCATTCTAACGTGATTTTATTTTTCATTTTGCAAGCTTGTTGAAAATATAAGCTTATATTATACCTAATCAATTTCAAATTTCGATAGCAAATATTGTGGATCTGTTTTTACAACTTTCTGAGAACTAGAAAATATTGTACGATACACTGTATTGGATGTTTGAAAAGAAAACCAAAACAATTAAGTTCCCTAATTCAAAGTAGGAACAGGTAAAGTCATATAGGTGATGATGTTATACTGAAAATATAAAATCGATAGGAAGCTAATATAATATAATTGATAAAAATGAAGATTTACCAAATAATGGTTTGCTTCTTTATTCCATGGCGATACTGATGCGCATGACCAAAGAACAAGTCTGGTACAGATCAAAGTGTAGAATGCTACCGTGGTTTGTTCAAAATATACAGTGTTTCATGGAGCGATTATTAATGTAATTACATATGTTGAAAGAATTAATTACATTAATCACAGACAAACAGAGACAATACTCGGACATCCCAATTACTTCATGTCTTGGTTAAAGCATCGTGAATAATTCTGAAAATGACGTGATCAAATGTCTTGTTTCTTGTGCAAGAATATAGAAGGCGCCTGATTACGTAAGAGGGATACGAAATTGTATTATTATCAATAAATGCACTAGTGTCATGTATATTTAATTTATATTGTGTGCTTGACTTTTGTCCGTGACTGAGTGTAGAGTTTTGGACTATTTGACTTTTGTTATTTTTTTTAAAGACGTTTAATCCGTTTTAAGTTCAAGACCTGACCTTGTTTACGAATTTGATGGAATTTTCCATTTGAAATTACCTATTTTCCGAGCATTACGTAAATTGCTAAGTTCTGTATTAAAAAGTTTTTTTGACTTAAATATATCAGTGTCTTTATGCAATGCATTAGCTGATCTAATAGCTATCTTAATAATGTAAATTAAATCCCTCTTAGTTTCAAATTATGAAAGATTATTTTATTTATAAAGATATCTACATAGAATAACTTTTAAAATGCATGCTTTTAAAAATGAATGTATCATGGTATCTGCTACAAATCGGAAGTTTTCACAATCAGGGATGTTAGATCAAGATGTAGCAGAGACATAACAAATTGATGGCGAAAAAAAAAATGATTTACGAAAAACTTTCGATGAATGCTGCATTATGTAAAGTGTAAGAGAATCGTCCCGACTATTAATCATGAAAATGATATCACTCCTAGCTATGGTGAAATTTACAAAAGGTTTTTACTCAGTCTGTTAAGTAATTTATGCAAGTTTGCATGACCTGAAATGAAGTGTAATACACCATTTCACCTATTACGGAAATGGATGACGACTTCTGAGACTCTTCCATGAATCTGTAAGGAGCTATTGTATCAATTATATAACTATACATCCATCAAGAATTAGCGTAAAAGGACACCCGGTGAGATTTACTTCCGGCGTTATGTCTCGAGACAGCTCTTAGCTGGGCTCCCTCTTAATAATTATGATGCTGACACTCCACTAATAGAACATAATGAGCTGTTCAAAAACTGCCCTATTAAGTGCTGTCATATGACAGTACAAAAATTTTATTGTATGCTACTGGCCGTAAGTAGACCTGCCTTGTAACGTGCAAAGACTGTTCTATAAAGTGCTGGCACTTGGAAGACCTACCTTATAACGTAAAAAGACTGTATCGTACAGTGCTGGCACCAGGTAGACCTGCCTTGTAACAGTACAAAAGACCGTCATATTAAGTGCTGGCACTAAGTAGACCTGCCTTGTAACGTACAAAGACTATCATACAGTGCTGACAGTAAAAAAGACTGTCCTATAAAGTGTTGGCACTAGGTAGATAGCTTAAAAGCATATATAGGCTGTCCTATACAGTGCTGGCACTTGGCAGACCTGCCTTATCAAACGTACAAAGACGGTCCTATAAAGTGCTGGCACTAGGTAGATCTTCCAAATAACTTACATAGGCTATACTATACAGTGCTGGCTCTAGGTTAGTGTAGACTGTCCTATACAGTGTTGGCACTAGCTACGTCGACAAATGTTGGAATATCAGAGAGACGCTGCAGTTGTGTGCGACCCTCGTGTCCGTGCAAATAGTTGACGTTGGAGATGTCTGGGTCCAAATAGCTTTTGTGTGCGTACCTGCAGAGCAACCGATGTTAATGCACGTAGACCCATTCTTTGGAATGTAACATCTTTATTTTTTGTTTGTATTTGTTTCCACAAATTCTATAATAGCCTTGTTTCGTTGGGCTACTTCTTTTTCCATATTTTATATATAGGCTACTAAAATCATCTGTCTACTGGTGTCTTCATCGTATTTGTTTGGCCTCGTGCGCAAACGTGTCGACAAAATCGGAGGATATAAAAATCGAGGACATTTCTGGAATGGGTCTGGTACAGGAGCGAACTTTGCGTGGCGTGTGTTTCTATTGATCGCAAGCGATCTGGGGGATTTCTTGTTGTTGTTTGGGGATGTGGGACTTTGGACAAATACGTTTTCTCAAAACCTTTGAAGTTTTGGTGGTTTTTGCCCCCCATAAGCATGTATAGTAAATGTCGGCAGACCGGATATTTCTAGCTCTTTCACCTGAAATATTTCAGTTATTTTTCGAGATTAGCAAAACTGCTCTAACTCGGTTCGGATTAAATGAAAATAACTTATCTCTCTCTGAATTTTAGGAACGTAAGATCGACCGTTTTGATGAAATCTGCATCAATTGTGGATGATGTAATCATGCAATTAGCTTATATAGCACCGGGAGTATTGATCCAGCACTAGTTACCTAGTAGACGTATACAGCCTAAAGAATGTGTATGCGTTTTGCCCAATTTCTTGGATTAATCATCCAAGAGTTGCACATTGTATGTGGCTTTTTTGCAAAGTTGGGGGTAGAGGTTGTAGCTTTGGGTTAGGACCCAAAGGGGGGAAAAAGGCAAAACATACAATATGACACTACTATTACAGTCACAACATGATAGCCACTAGATGATCTAAATATACGCATCTTCTCACGTTTTAATTATTTTCTTCAACTGCCTTGATGTATGTTTAACTATGAACTCATAAATTTATTCAGGTTAATTAAAAAGAAAAATACTTATCTTTAAAGTCATGCAATGCAATATACCTCACAACAACACATGACAGCACGTGCTTAATAAAAAGGTATGTTTTGACATATGAATGTGACCTTTTCTGAGTATGTTAGATACAAACACAACACTGGGATTCTATCAGGTGTAGCTATATACTAGAAACATGTAAAACTTAAAGTGAAAACTCAAAGTCGGCAGAGAATGTGGGACAAATATTCAATATATAATATGGTGGAAAATAATGTGTGTGTGTGTGTGTGTGTGTGTGTGTGTGTGTGTGTGTGTGTGATTTGGATTTTTAACGTAGCTTTAACAATTTTTCAGTCTGATCGCTACGATGTCTGTAGTGTGACAGTTTATAGTGATGTCCAGCACTGGGGCATCATGCCGTAAACCTGTAGCATGATGTCCCACCAAGTCACATTATCCTGACACCAGGCCGACCAGTCCTAACATTAACCTCTTTATGCCGAGCGCCAAGTGAGGCAACTACTAGTATCATTTTTTTATAAGTCCTTGGTATGACTCGCCTGTCGTTCGAACCTGCGACCTACCGCATCCGAGGAGGACGCTCTAACCACTAGGCCACCGGAGAGACCGTGGATAATAAAAACTGGACATATAAAAAAATGAGGAAAATATAAACTCGACATAGAAAATGAAGAAAATACAAGCTCTACATAGAAAATGGGGAAAATATAAACTGCACATGGCTTCATCAAATGTTCATGATATCATTTAGAGTTTAAAGGAGTGATCTTTGATATTGATATTTGCTTCTGAGTTCCGTTAGGGTATCTGCATTCCTAGCCTTGATCCTAATTATGTAGACTCTTCAATGACTCGGTGGTCAGCTACCTGAAAGAACACGAGGCCTTGATATATTTTGCTCAAATAATACAACATCTTTGCAAACTTAATCTCTTTATAGCAGTGTCGTAAAACAATGATGGTATCAGAACACAAGAAAGAAAGGTAATATAAACTTATGGTACATGAATATCAGAGTGGATAATTATAATAACGATTCCAATGCTGACTTGAGAAGACAAAATAATGACAACGACTGGCAACAAATTCTTGAAAGTTCTTAAATGCTGATATAGAGTAATCTTTCATAAGGTGGTTTCTAGCCCCAAACCCTATTTTGTATTGAACGACAACATGATTCTTCCCCCATCCATAGCCCCCTCAAGTTAGTCTAAACACCTACGAAAACAACTTTGTTGAGACAACACAATTTATTTCATAATCGTTTACTAGTCGAGAACATGCCATTGAATCGTCGCCATCGTCAAACAAAATAGGGGTTTAATCCAGAAACACCCCTTTTACAAGACTACTCATATATTTTACACAAAATTGCTAGAGATTGCTAACAAGCTTTATATCTGATATTTTACATAAAATTATATTTGAAATTGCTAGAGATTTATGTGATATTTCTAGCGATTCACTATAGCAGACAATCTAAAAAAATCTACTTTGGTAAAATCAACATAAAAATTTTTATCCTAACGCTAATGTGTTAATGCCATCAGAACAGTATCTCTTATAATCGAAATTGCAAAGACCAGATTTTATTATGACATCCGTCTCAATTTTGTGACAATTTGATTTTACTGCCATCATTTCAACACGGCCACTAAACCCATCTAATGCAGACTAATAATTATCAAATCCTGTTACCTTACCGACAACATTTCTTTTTATTCCCTTGGCTCGTTTCTTAACCTTATTATCTGATAATTTTAGACAGTTCATTTGACTACGCAATTCGATGAACTCTGTTATAATTTTCATAGCAACCTCATCTTTAAACTTTCCTATTACTTTTAATTGTCATTGCAGTGAAATCCACTATTTGCTGGGTAATCTGAAAGATCAAACAGATTCCGGTGTTCGTAAAATTCTCTGTAAATATCATCCGTCTCAGCTTCATACATGAGCGAATCAGTCTCAGTGAACAGCAACTCTGCATCAGGCCATTGCGGCTTAACAAAATCGTGATGAAATTTGTACATTAACTTCTTTGATATTTCAAGTACTGCCATACCAACATAAATTGCTTTATTCAACTTCATGTTTGTTTATCTCTTATGTATCACGACAATTTTTTCATTAAAAAGTTTCATACTAAAAAAAACCATCAGATGCTACAGCGTTATTAACAATTTCTATATTGATTCGGTTTCTGATATTCTCCATGGTCTTTCCGAAGACACTACTATTCATGAGCTTAAAGAAATATTTCTCAAATTCTGTTGTTGCAACTGTTCTTCGAGCAGTATTTGAGTCGATATAATCTTTCATCCAACGTGATTGATTAATCTTTTACACGAGATGAACTTTTCTTAATATCAGACCAGCGTCGACTGCTTGTTTAAGATTTTTTAATGCAAAATATATCTCCGTTTGTCAAGAAGATTAGGAAATAATTTTTGAACAACAGATTTACCACTAGTTCTAGCACTAGATGAGTAATAACGTTGTTGCTCTGATAACAAACTGTAATCGATCATCATTTACTCAGGACAAAACGGATAATCGTTTTATGCGTCATGTACTTTCCCAGGGTAGTCGATATCAGCTTCAATAAAATAACCAATATCATCAGGTACAGTTTTATCAGTTTCTTTGAAAACCTGCTTCGGACTTATCCAATGAAATCCGCCATACGGCATCGGCTCAGACACTGCATATTCGTAGAGGTTACTGGCATCCAAATAAACTATGAAAAACGACGGCAATGTCTTATCATAGTTGCTCATGTACTTGTTATTAGCTTTAGCATATTTTTTGTTATAACGCTTATTCCACCTCTGATTCCACGTTCTATGAAACAAAACATGTTCCAGTTACAGTTTTATTTTCCTGTGCTTGAGTAATGCGTCCCAACTTAATCCAGGTGCTCAGTAATACCATGCAGGGTCAAGTCCGTAGTTATTAGCGCTGACATCTCTAAAATTTTCAAATCTATCCGCGAGCAACAACACATCTGTGATCAGATACAGATCATGATAATCACCGAAGGTTTTACAATCAAATTTATTCTAAATTTGCTGAGCGTAAACATAGTCGTCATCGCTGACACTTTCAAGATTTAATCTGGAATAAATTTGTCCCGGTCAGGTAAACTTGTTTCATCAAATCTGCTCCAGTCGTCAAGATATTCATATGGAAAGATACTTTCTCTTCTAAGCAAATTCGCTTTGTCACCGAAGTGATTAGTCAAATTATCAAATTTTCCACATCCTTTCACGAGCTCGTCTGAAGATTCCGCCATAAACTGTAAACTATCAATAAATCTCAACTTGACAAATGTCACTGACATACACTTTTCCGTATTATTTCGGATGCATTTTATTTTATCGTTGTTATTTATTTTCAGATGGTTAATTATATCTTTGTTGCCAAACGCCTCAACGATAATATGAGAATCATAACCACGAAAATTATGTGCGACAACGGGAACGAAATCTGGTGCGGTTTATTTAAGATTGCATTTGTCACGAGCTGGACCGCGATACTTACTGGTTGTATGACAGTGATCTTTTACTCGATCTTGAGTCGTAAACGCCTGCTCGCAAATACGACATATTTTTGCTGAAGCAAATTCTGTTTCTTGTTTTATTGTAAGCAATTTAATTTTAGTTGTCCTATCCAGCAACATCATGATGGCATCAACCTCGTTGATAAGGTTTTTCAACAACCACAAAGCAGGAATGACGCCACGATAAAGTTTAACAGGTTTTGATAAACTTTTATCAACAGTACATACAACTTTGTATGCGACCCCACATGGAACATGTTCTTGTACTTTTCTTGTAGAAGATTTATCAGGATTATTTTCTACTCCTAGAACCGGAAGCAGAATAGACTGAAAATCGTAGTAGATTATAAAAGGAACTTTCATCTTATGTCTGTAGCTCGTGAACTGTAATATGTTTTCATTTTTACCAGGCATATACTTTCGTTGTACGTTAGAACAATATTCAAAAAGACGATCTAATACCAGTTGTGACTTACATCCGTGAAAACATCTGACGCAAAAATATTTTTTCTTTGTGTTTGTTATCCTGCCCACCGACTAATTCGTTAAAGTTATTAATCCACACATAGTGGTTTTCATAGAACAGCAAGTTTATTGTTGTTTGTTTGGATCTTGCAGTATCTGATGTGGTTCTATCGCTGATATATCTTGGGTAGATCTTTTGTGTATCATCATCGTCTCCAACACATTAATACCTCCTGATAAAAGTAAAATGTTTTCTTCTCAAATTTTGGAATTTGATACTCAAAAACAGGAAATACAATTCCAGAAAAGTTTAGAGTGTTAGGTTGACAAATGTAATATGATACTCTGTCGGAGTGTTTATCTACCGGGAATAACCCTGATAATATTGCTCATTGAAAGCACTTGTTGTCGTTGTTCTCGACATTGATACAACATTTCGAGTTTTTAATTTTATCTGGCAGATCGACATATGAGCTACCTCGCAATGGATTATATTTCATAGTATGAAATAAAATTTCTGTTATTTTATTAAATCTCCAACCCGATCATGATGTTGTGTATTCATCAATCTTTTTCTGTATCTCCTGAAATATATCATCTGACAATGACATCAAATTTGTTCCAATCAAAACTCGGCGGGATATCGATGTAATGTAAGGATCAGCAAGTTATTCGAATTGCTGTTGAGATTACTGAGTCTGATCAGATTGCCGATCCGATGATATACTCATCTTTGAAAAACGAACATGAAATTGCACAATGACCTTTAATCCGCTATGCTTGGCAAGCCCAGATTTCACTGTTGGTTGAAGTAGATGAAATAGATTTGTAGACGAGGAATTTGTTAGTAAAAGTTGAATATCAAATACAAAGTTGTTGTCAAATCCAGCAAATGCTGTTCAAATTTTTTGGCTGATATTTTGTCAAGAACAAACTTCGTTTTGCGATATCGGCAAGTTTTAACATCATATGATATTTTGTTTTATATTTATCTAATAATAAGATAAGAAATTGCAAATTAGAGATTTGAAAAACGTGTAGTATATCATGGCAAATTTATATCAACGACCTATCATCGTGAATGGTCTTGCAATGTGCCAGGAAATATTCTGGTGTCATCCAAAATATAACTTGTTTCCCGGCAATGAACTTGGTGTCGTTATAAATCTCAAGATGGGAAATGCTATCGGAGTATTAACATGGGAAGGTTACACGATAACAGTAAAAGCGGAAGATGATATTGAATATACAAAAATGTTTTTCCATGATATTATCTGGACATTGTTCCATAACGATATTCCAGCTGGATTGCAAGTGTATCATGTCAATGATCGTGTCACCGACAATAACACTGCAAATTTGTCATTGCAAGAAGAATATAAACAACATCCGATCTGCGATCTTTGCGAGGCTAACCGAGGAGGAGTTGTCAGGAACATAAGAACAAAAACAAATATTGGTTATGTTAGTAATATGGGATATTTTCAAGTGTCAGTACGAGGTATACAAACTAATCAAACTTTGTATCTCACATCGTTTTATTTATGAAGTATTTCATGGGCCTATTCCTGTTGATCTTGTAATAGATCACATCAACGGTATTAAGACGGACAACTGACTCGAAAATCTTGACATTGTTGCTTCTAAAGAAAATAATATGCGTGGACGAGGACGATTCAATTTCAGAAATGCCGCCAGATCTGTTATAGCAACAAACTCTACAAACAGGAGAAGAAATATTATATCCGTTAATGATAACAGCTGCAAAATTTTTAACATTCATTCACGATCAATCATATTTGTTGGTGATGGAACTACTAAACCTGCCTTCTCAAAAACGAGCGGTGAAAAAATCTTCTTTCGATATTCATTTGTTGTTTAGTATAGCAGCAACATCATTGTTTATCAAACAGCAATTTGTCGTACTCTATCCAGATCTTACCGTATTTTCGCGTGCGATCAACTTCGACGTTGTTAAGCGAAATAAGATTATTATTTCCTCGTTCTACTACGAAATGGGCCATCGCGTTAACATCACCGTGAAACATGTTTCTTATAGCCTTTTCAAGTTGATATGCGTTTAAAACATTAGCTCGAGTAACAAACCGTTCCATGTTATTCAACTAATTAACACAAAATTAGAGTGCTTTGCACTCCAATGATTAAAGATCTATCTTTAATATATCTCTAAAATTTTCTCTAGTCAAGCAACAATGGCCCATTTCATAACAGTGTCCCTGTCATATCTGACAAAGATCTTTTATCTTTCTCGAGTTCTGATACTTCTCAAATTCTGAGTAAGGATCATATCCAACGATACGATTTACGTACTTGAGATCTGTTTTTTTTTTTGTTGCTCATAAAAACTTTAAATGCGTCAAAAAAACAGGTTCATATTCAATATTTTAGCTCTGACAAATACTCCTTATTTTGTCTGGCATTTTTTATTACCCTTTATTAGACAAACGTTTTATGTATAATGTCGCTGATAAAATATATGTTTCAACGAATAGCTGATCTTCGAGCTGATATTGATCGTGAGTCAATGTGAAACAAAATATCACTCAGACCGCTAGTGGTCTACTGATTAACAATGGTGCTTTACACTGGATTGCAGAACAATCACATTTTGATCTAGACACATATTTGTTTCCTGTAACTGATGATCAACTTGCCGATGAACAAGATATTATACCTCAACATGAACAAGTTTATGTTGCAGCGCAATCACGATAATATCAAATATCATCGTGACAAAATATTTTTTTAAAAAAAATTGATTTTACTGTCACAGAGCATCAGATATTTTGGGAGATACTTAAGCCATTTATACGTATTGGACACCTTGAGATTTATGGTCGTCAAAAATATAAAATTTGATTTAATTTTTGTAAAGATTTTAAACTTGTTGACAGATTTAAAAGAAGATCGAAGACAACATTTAATATTGCCGTCTAGACCCGTTAAATGTAGGTCTGTTCTGCTAAAATATGAAAAGATCTACGGTGATGTAATCGGATCGCCAGCGATCTAGTCAAAGATCTTTGATTTCACTAGTTGGAATCCAACTGTTTAAACTATCACCGTAACCGCGTCATTTGACCAATCTTCGATTACCACGTCTTTTTATCACTCGTTCGATAACAAATATATCTTGTGTTGTTATTTGAAGTTCTTGCTCATAAAATCTTCCTATGACATCTTCGTTTGCAAGATCTTTTAGCTTATATGTTACCGGTATTGTTGTTAAAACCTTGTCGATAACAAACACTTCTTCAGACCAGTTCTGGGTAAAACCTTTTTCAAATGATTTTATCGTTAATGAAATTCTGACACGATCACCAACGTTGAATTTATGCCTGCGATACATATTCTCGTTTGCAGGAATAGGATTTATAGCGTCATTTGGTGACATTCCAAATGTTCTGTGTTAAGTTTTATTATAATCTGATATCATCGCTGGTAGATCATCAATATATCTGTTGGTGTTTTTTGCTGTAAGCTGCTTGTAGATCTTTTCTTTTATCGTACAATTAACGCGCTCGACAACAATACTCTTTCCTTCATTATCGGTAACATATTTTTTATATTGTTTTGTTTCAGAACCTGCTCGAACCGCTTATTTAAAAACTCTGAACCACGGTAAGTCCAGACTTTATTTGGTTTTCGATCCGTCTAAACAATAATATCTTCTATCGCATTTATTATCGTCGATCCAGTTTCATCAGAAACAGGAACACTAAATGCGCATTTGCTAAAGACATCAATGACATTAAACATATACCGTTTGTTATCACTGTACTGTTCATTTTTCTGCATATCTGCGAGATCTGTCGCCCAGATATCATCAACTGCGTTGGCGACGACCTTCCGTCGTTGAAACATTTTTTTAGGTCTGTGAAACTCATGTGCTAGCTGATTTCACGCAAGTTTCTGATGCACTGTGGATGCTTGCATCAGAGTGCTGTGCGTCCCAACGGCAAGTTTATATTTTGCTCCAATGATACCTTGTACTAGTTTTGTCAAATCGTTCTCGCATATTATCCGGTTTCATTAGTTAAGCAGTACCTGATCGCAACCTAGTTTATCGTCGACGTGATCACTGTAACAAATATCATGACACATTGCAATTGCATCAACTGCATTGTAAGACTCTTGTCCTGGCAACAGATTGTCATTTTCATTGAGTTGCTGATCAAGTGGATTCCATGGTCCGATATATTTATGTCCTGGCAATGTCCAACCTCCCTTTGGTTTTGGTAATTTGTCAATAATTTATGTATATCCAATCCTGATCCGATGAACGGTCTGTGACTGCAACGCTGGAAATAAGCAACTATCTTAATTTGTTCAAAGCACAGATCTTTGTTCACATCTTTGCAATTACATTTCATTTATTTTTAGCGCTTACTAAAATAACTTTATCATCGGACGTTAATATCGGAGTACTAGCACTCTGGGTTTGGATTGCACAACCACCAGCGATTGCATCACCGGATTTAACTTGTTTAAGAAACATACTCTTATTCTTACCACAGACAACACAGAAACTTTTCAACATTTTTCTATTATTAGCGGTTGTTTCTGTTGCTTCAGCGATGTTATTGGTTTTCGTTCAGCATTTAAGACCATATCTTGCATTTTTATACTTAATGTCAGACACAATTAATATTATGTAGCTTTACGATCATTGCTGACACAAGGAAACGGGTCAAACTGCAGAATAAACTTTAAAATGTTAACTGGTTCGTCATCAGACCTGGACGCTTGCGCCCCAGACATCTGCAAGATAAACATAACACAATAATAACCACAAGCTGATGTTCCAGCTGGCTGAAGCTGATTAGAGTTATAGTTTTTAAAAAAATATTTTTTAAGATGTACTGTTTGATAACATCACTCGGAGGAAGACCAAACGAGTCAAAGTAGTTGTTGTTTTAAAGTGCTACCCAATGTGTCGTTGAAATCTTATACATTGATGACAAAGCTTTAATTAGTTTCTGGTGATCTACTTGCTAACTCATCTTTTCAAAATACTCCGATAAATCGGTTTATATCTTTAATTTTATCAGCAATTTCAAAATTATTTAACGAGGACGATTTCATCTTCCGGTTCACGGTAGCATCAGTCTTCGGCCACGACTTCCACGAGTCCATCCTCGCATTGCGTATACCTGCATTCCGCGTCCTGTCCCTAACATGTTTTTTAATAAAGTTACTGCTAACCGTGCTAGCTGCAAACCTATAAACCTGCCTTTGACCTCGTTGCGGTTCGTTCTTGGCTGTCTTTTGTTTTTCTTGTTGTCCTAGGCGGTTTTTGTGCTCGTGTTGTCGGCATTGTTTATAATTACTGATCAGATAAAATTAGAGTGCAAAGCACTCCATTGCTTTTGCAATCTGCATATTACAACAACTGTTCTATACCATCGCCGGATACAGCTTTGTTTGTTGCTCCTGATATTGCTGTTATTTGTGCCACTGACAGATCGAATATAAACGGCTTATTTTTTTATTTATTTTTTTAGTATTTTGTTTATCTGGCGTTGTGATAGAAGTAATTTTGTTGGAACGCGATGCGTTTTAAAATCGATTTTTAGTGAAACAGCTTTTCGCTTAGCTATAGATAATGCTAGTTTTTGTATTTGTCCTTGTGACATGTTAATATTATGCGAAATATATTTCATTATTGATTTTATCAGATAAAATATTTGTTATCACTAAACGTGTACAATCATCCTACCTCGTACGGTGTCAACTGTAATATATCTATCAGATGTTACAAGTGCATAAGCTTAATATTGTGGAACAACTGGAGGCCCTGCAGCTCTTAGAATAGTTCCTAACGTCCACGTTACCTCAATATCAGTGTTTGACCTAATAGCTCGTTCGCTGTGCTTAGATACGTCGAAATGAAATATTGGGTAAACTTATCGAAACCCTTCGACAGATATCTGAGATCCATTATCCGCGTACTGATACTTTTAAATTGCCTCCATCAGGTACGAATATTCGCCTTACTTCAGCGTTATCAAAAACAGAATTCTTTTGTTCTTGATTGCCACGTCTTTCCTGTTGTTGAAACACAACAAATATATGTCTCGACGACTGTTCGCTAGGCGCTGTTGTTATTCGCCATGTGCTATCAGTTGAATTTGTCACTGCAATTTGATAAACCTTATGCTGTTCGAAGTATATCTTTCTGCAATACGCGGATAACATTGTCTCAAGTTATATCAGTTTTGAAACAGATATTACAACTCGTGGGATCCAAAATGCTAATCGTGAAATTATAAATTGGCAGTCATTATCACCAACTCGCAGCAGACAATCGTTTTGATCAGCTCATGTTAAGTATACACGTATGTTTGATACCACGAAATACTTTGTTATAGTCGAGGCAAAACCCAAATATTATGCTAAACGGAAGCATCATCGTAATATTTTTGATAGTTCTGCAAACACTTTCGTTCAGCATATCCCTCGTTATAATTTGATCGCACTGCATTACCAAGGGCACTTCTATTTGCCGCTGCAACAGTAGCTATACCAGCTGCATCTGCTGTAAGTGCTGCTACGGTATGTTGTGCTGCTGCATTAGCACCAGCTGGTGTTAGAATTAGTCCATTTTGTACTGCAGCATCAGCATCAGTGCCGGTTTTAAACTCGTTTGAAATAGCTTCCCCGGATCCAGTATCTTTGAACTATAGCATATTTGTTGCAATAGATCTTGAGTAATCATCGCTGAACGATACAATGTTAAGAATAGTACTTGCTATCGGCAAGTGCATAGAAATATCTTTGACTGTTTGATTTGCAATCTGATATCTAGCGCTTTTAAATAAACTCCATCCATTATTAACTAGTGATATATCAACACCAGCAGCAATTGCTACAGGAGGATTAACTGTTGTCTCTTCATCTCGAGTATTAAATGTTCTGATGCCCATTTTTTGGGGCTCATTAGAGTTTTCGTCAAGATATTCAATATACTCGAACTCCGTTGCAGAATCATCTATGGTTATCTCATCGGCAAGGTCAAAGATAATTTTTTATAGACATTTTTGTAATCGTCAGACAAAATCGTAATTATTTTAAACAACCTAGAACGCAGCAACATCAAGCCGAGTGCTAGCACTCCGAGGTTTAGCTCGTATTATTAACTTTCTAACAACCTCTTCGCCGACCAGAGGCAACAATTTTTTTTGTTGTGTTGTCATCGCACGTGCTGTTTCTGATGATGTAGCTATTAAATAAAGAAGATGTTTTATATCCGAACCACTTGGCACTCCACCTTTGATTTTATCAGCGATCTTTTGTCCGACAGCTGTTTCTTCTGCAGATGCGACTCCTGTTGCAAAAGCTTTTGACGCGTCTAACGTCATAGGTGCTACTTTGTGAGTTGTTCCAGGTATATTTTCTACTATCGTCGAAAAGTTATTTCTGTGATAAATTTTTTGTTGTTTCATCTTATTATACAAATTGACTGATAAAAGTTGACTTTGTTCAGCTACTGACACGTAGATGCAGACTGTAAGTCACAATTTCCTTGTTAAGATAAATCTCACGACCTGATTGATCGGTAAGTGTTATCGTGATAAATGATATTTAATTTTCAACACTGATAGGATAGTATATTATCTGTCTCGGATTTACTTGCATTAATGAACCAGTTCAAACATCAGGGCGAAACGAATAAATCTTTTGTCCTTGGCTACCTCGTACTGTGTATGACCCAGCAGCAATCGAACAGTTTATCAGGATTGTATTTACATCTGACATTTTAACAGCTGATTCACCATCATACGATGCTGTCGCAGATGTGTCAGATCCGTATTGTCGCTGATCAAATCCTAACAATGATCCTACTGTGTATTGATTGCTAAGATCAATAAACAATTTGTATTTAATGTTATTCTTGCTCGCAACATGTTGTAGTTCGAAATGATCTCGAAATAATCAGATGATATCCCACTACTGCCAGCAGTTATAAGATATTGAATTGTTTTTTTTTATATCTGTGACGTCGTAGGCACCTTGTGGTATCTTAACATATTTACACTCGATGACGCCATAGGTTTTTATGCCGAATGTAAAATCATCGTTGGCGTTAATTTTAACATTTGCCATAGAGTGCCATGTAATAGCAGATACTAATCCGATCTCATATTGCTTTGGGGACGTTGGCGTACTAGGATCAAGTTCAATAGCAGGATTATAGAACATGGAAAAGTTCGCGCTGTTTGATGTTGTCTGAGATGAGTCATGTAGCAGCGTCATCGACGACATTTTTATTTGTTATTCGCAGATAAAAACATAATAACCGGTTTTGAGTTAGCGAACTGATTCGCCGCGAATCAAGTCGCTGTGTAACACATAATACTCGTCCGTCGTTAAAGATCCGTTCGATCTTAGATAATCAAGTATATTAACTATTTTATTGTCTATTTCTGTGCTAATGTTTCCATCTTCCTTCGATGAGATTCGCAACTTCAGTCGATCAATAATATCAGCTGCCGAGTTCAAGATCTTTAATCCTTTACCTGATGTTTCTTCCACAGTATCATATTCAGAATATGTTTCAAATTGTGTATCATATTCTATACTCTGCTGCTCATCTTTTTCCATTTTATTTAACTCTTCATCGTCTATTTCTTTTACCATTGTTTGAAATTTTTTGCAGCTGTAAAACCTTTTTCAGATCTTAAAACTCTATCAAAAACGTCCTAATATATCTTAGCAATACCACCTTGTCGGACTATCTTATAATATTTTTCAGTATCATCAACTTCAGTTGCAGAATCTTAACCATTTCTAGCCTCATTTGCTTTTTGTATTACATTATTTAATTTTTTTTTTTTAAAAAGAATCTTCTTCACTTTTAAGCCATTATCTTATTTTTCGTGTTTTCTCAAACTTAACATCTTTTGTCAGACTCGAAGGCAAAATATTTTGTAACATCAATTTTTATGTAGATGCTGTTTTTATAATTTGCAACTTTATTTTGTTGTTTACTTCCTCAAGGATCTTTTGTTTTCCTCGTTGTTATCTCATCTGCTTGTTAAATAAAGCATCTTTTTCTCTCATTGTTTATAAAACCTCAGCTTGTCGTGCATCAGGATCACCAATTCGCTCAACAATATTTTTTTCCTTCCTTGAGTTGTCTTCGCAAACCTTTCTCTTTTAGTTTTTCGAGATCCTCTGGTGTTACTTTATCAACACCTGGATGCTTACCAAGTACAGATTCGGTGATAGGCTTCTGCTGTTTCTTGTTGCACAGCACGTTCTTGCTCAACTTTTTTCTTAAACGCAGCTCTTGTAGCAACATATTTCTTTAGAAGATTTATCCGCGCCTTGTCCATTATTTGTTATTAATACATATTAATTTTATACTTCTTTACAGTCTAAGAGCTTGTCGATTCCACATCGAAACATATGCTTGGTATCTCTGGCAAGTTTATTGAATAAGACAATTTTTTTTATTTCCATGAACTGCCTCATGATACAGCTCAACAAATTTGTCCTTAGGAACATCACCGCATTGTTCTCGTGATAGATTCTTCACGTCGATGTTAAACAGTATAAAACAGTATTTCCAGTTATAAAAACCTTGGGCAAGATAAATTGCATTAATCTTCAATTTCTTGACAATGAAAAGTAAAATTTAATCTTATCCATTTCAGCATTGCTCAACGGGATTTCATCAAAAACGAAAATCTTATGTTCGTCCGAGTCTAGCTTGACAACAGAAACAATATCTTCTGGTGTTCTTATAACAAATATATCTTCGCCAGCACCAAGTTCAATTTTTAGTGTTTTGTTGTACTCGTTCAGCAACTCATATTTGTCATGCTGAGGATTTATCGTGTATATATACACCCGATCGTAGTTGAATATGTCGTTGAGTAGCAAGTTCATTAGCAAGTTAGTTTTGCCAGATCCAGTTCGTCCGACTATCATGTAATGACAATTGGGTAATTCAAAGTTGAGTTTATTTTTTAATACTTTTTCCATGTCAAAGTTTATTATGCTCATAATATAACATGTGCACAAAATGTTAACGTCAGCAATTCCAATAACGTGAGTTACTACACAAAATTTGGTACGTTAATCAGTGGTTCATCCGGTGAAACAACAGCAATTACAACAGATGTTGATCTAACAAATTATCTAAAAAGATTCCATCTAGAAACCACATATCCTCCTGTCAACGTCAATAATACACAGGTAGTAAGTTTTGCACAACTTAATGCTGTCAGTAATGGTAGGTTATCGTTGTCGGGTGGAAAGATGACTGGTAACTTAAGTAAGTCAGGTCAGCGACTGCTAGACCTTCAGACGACATATCCACCTATCTACGCAGATAGTTCACAGGCAGTAAGTTTTTCCCAGCTTAACTCGATCAGCAATAAGAAGTTGTCAATAACTGGTTGAAAGATGAGAGGAAATGTCAACATAAGTAAAAAAAAATGTACATTTTGTAACTGAATACCCCTCCCCCGCTAACATAAATAACTCGCAAGCGGTAAGTTAAGCACAACTTAGTGCGGTTGATAATAATAAGTTGTCATTATCTGGTTGGACAATGGCTGGAAATATAAATACAGGCGGGAAATTAATATTTAATAATCAACTTAGACTAATAACGATTCTGTAACAAATGTAAAGTTTGTCAAGGACAACTTTGTGATAAAATCCGGTGATACTATGGTGGGAAATCTGGACATGGGATCGAATAAGATAACAACTACGGCAATTCTATTAGTGGTATCAGATTTAAAAAATAAATATTACGTCGATGATATGATAGCAATAAATATTGCATTACGAGTAGCAAAATCCGGTGACACGATGACAGGTATGTTAAGCATGGGCTCGAATAAAATAACAACGACGTTTAATCCAGTCGCACCATTTGATCTAACAAATAAACTGTACGTGGATGCTGAAAAAAGTGCAGCATCAGCGAGTATAATTACTACAACAGGTTCCAATTATCTAAAAAATCCGAAGGCACAGTTACAGGTGCGATCGATATGGTTGATAATAGGATAACTTCTACGTATGTACCCGTTTCTACATTCGATCTTATCAATAAACAGTATGTGGATAGTGTTACCCAATTGCTTGCAGTTGGTGGTAGTACAAAACGAGCTGAAAATAGTGTCGGTCACATTCCACATCTCGCTGAAGCTGTTAATAATCATTGGGGTTTTGTTACAACAGCGTCAAGTTATTATTCGGAGAATTATCCAAGTTATGCATTAGCATTTAATATCTGCCGGGTTAGAGTGGCTCACAGGCGGAGAAATATTAAACAGTGTCCAGCTGCCGTAGTAATATGGAAATTTCAAATACGAGGTCAAATGAATGGTAATATCGGATACATTTATGATTGGCGATTAGAAGGATCTAACGATAATTCAACATGGGATGAGATGAATAAGGAATTGGGTGATCTTGTTACTACAACTTCTAAGCTATTTACACTTCATCCTGGATTAACCGCAAACAAGGATTCGTATTTCCGGATTTATGTCATCAGTGCTATAGGTCTTTTCCCATGTTTGTTGATGTTTCAGATATATACACTGGACGATTTAATGTGATTGTAAACTATAATGTCTGTTGATTCTCCATCGATCAGATTCGCAAAAGAATTTTATAATTTTATACTAAACCCGAAAACGGAGACTGAGATAGCTGATGTTGATTCACTAGTCCCAGAGAGTGTTGAGGAGGCAAGGGCTATAAATATAATTGCTCAAATGAAAAAATTAACTTCACGTTCCCCCGGTTTAAATGAGACCAGTGACAACTTTTCCGGACTTTCAAGAATGAGAGGCCCTCAACTGAGATACGCTATCAGAGACCTTGATATAATTAGCAAATACTGTACTGTAAGTGAGTGCGAGGAAAGTCGAATAAAAGTTGAAAAATATTTGATAAATACACTGCTTGAGCTAAATAAAGAAAATGTTTTGACAATCAATACATTTAATCTTATAAAATCAAAATTTCATGGTGGTAAGAAACCAGAGAAATGTATGGACTATTCTGATAAAAAGACGCTGTTAGAAATAGTAGATAAAAGTACTGACACTAACCTGCTAACAACAGCATATCTAGTTTTGATACACTCTCTCACCGGCGATAAAGAAAAGCATGACGTATTAATTGAGTATGACACATTAATGCTGCACTAAACACAGTATCAGAAATTGAGTCTAGAATTGAGTTATATGATGATGTCAAACAAGATATATTTTTCAAGAGCTTGAAGATATTACAACTGTAAAACCTGTTATTGATACAAATTATGATATACATAATAGTTCTAAAAAATTGCGTTGAAAAACTATTAAAAAAAGAAGCTGGAAAGTTACTGACAGAAGCAAAATACAAAAATAGATATAGGGCAAGCAGATACTCTCGGTCTTTTGAGTTTTGCAACAGCATATGCAATTCTCAGGCAGCATCTAGTACTTAAAAAATCTAAGCTGGGACAGTTATCTTATATTGTTAGTTATATCGATGAAACAGAAGATATTTATCGTGATAGAGTAAATGATATTGCTGAAATACCAATACATTTTAACCCTTCATTTTCATCCTCAGTTTTAACAGATATCAGATATGATGATATCTCATCCGAAGTATATGATAAGTATAGAGAGTTTCTCGCTCATCCTGTCAATAAATAATTTAGTGTTCTGATCGATACGGTTTCAGCTGAAAATATTTTTAGTACGGCAATTGAAATAATTACCGAAACAGTTTCATAATGACAAAAAAGGAAATAATCAACTTCAGTCATATTTCATCTGATATCCAAGACAAAGATAGAGACGAGCTGATCAAATACTACAAGTACTACCATAAAAAACTTTATTGTATCAGACGCGCCAGAAAATATTACAGCAGAATCATAAGCGTGTTAAACTATACCCCGATTGTGTTAACAACTGCAGGAATAGCATCAGCAGGAGGAACAGCAAATCCATTATTGATGATAGTGTCAGGAGCAAGTATTGCGTTATCAGCGATCAACAAAAAATAGAACCAAAATATGAGAACATAAACGCCTCTTGTAAGATAGCAACAGCGACTTAAAATAAAATATTAAACCAACTTCGAGCTTATCTCATAGGTGAAAATTTTATTAAGCTAGATCTGATACAGGAACTACGAGTAAAAAATGCTTTTATTGTTGATATTATACCAAACAAGTTGTAAAATATGAAAAACAGTATTTGGTAAATTTTGTGTGAAAAATGAAATATAATGGAAGATATTGCGGGGAAGATACCGCGCTAAAGATGAAGAGAATTATTCTCTTCCAGGGTAAGCATATGACGATTTTGCTTAACAACGAAAAGTATAGCACGTACTTCAAAAATAGAATCGAGACAAAGATGTCTCTTGTTTGCAATGATTATTCGGAACATTTTGATAAACATGATATGATCACAAAAGAGCGCGTTAAAACTGTTGATAATCTTTATAATCCAATATTGCAAAAACAAATACACAAAAATTACAGTTGATGATGAGCTAAAAAAATGTTACTTTAATAAGACAATAGTTTCTCATGGAAACTTTATCAAAATATTAGAACTGGATCCTCTTATCAGCGGTAAAATAAATATGTACTGTTACGAGTCTATGCTCTTAAAATAAGTAACTGAAAAGAATGAAGACAAGAAGTTTTGTAAAATTTAACATATAATTTATTTCCCTAGAATACAAAGTGAAAAATAAAAAAAAAAAGAACTTACGGTATTGTGAATTAAATCCAAAAATAATCGAAGAATTAAAGACACAGGTCCTAGTAATAAAAAGTCCTGAATAAAACTCAGTTCAAGTCCGAAGAGATCCAAAGTTGAAGGCGATGTCTCTTATAGTCTACGAAGTACTGATGTGTCAACAGTCTCTTGTTGAATCACTGAAATATTATTCCAGGTTTGAATTCAGTATAAATTCCAATGAATGTCTTTATCCAAGAATTTTATCAGAGCACTTTCGTATTTCCAGAGAAAATAATCACTTGAATTCAATAATTTGAAGAAAATAAATTCA